>CP139509.1:199247796-199515177 GCA_021014915.2 Artemisia tridentata subsp. tridentata | reverse complement strand
CAAACCTAATAATAAAATAAAATTATTGGAAAAAGAAAATTATTTATTTGACTTATTAATTAATTATTATTAATTAAAAACTATTTTTAACTATTAAATAATTATCTAAAAAAATGAGAAAATAAGAAATAAACCTAGAAAAATGAAATTATCACTTAGATAAATCTAAAATATTATAAAACTTATTTTAAAACTGAAATTATATTTATTACACTTTTTATCTGATGGATCGTGTTTTGGTGATATTATTGTGAATCGGGAGGTCTTGGATGATGAAAGATCATCATCTTCATGGTGAAGGTTAGAGAGAGAAAGTAGAGAAGAATAAAGAGGAAAACTTGATGATTTTATTGATAATAGGAAAATGTAAAAACACACACACAAGCTTCAACCCTCCTAGTGAAGTCTAGGAGGTGTATTTATAGGGCCAAAACACATGACTTTACAATATTGACGGTTCTAGTCCATGTGTTTGTGGCAAATAAGATAACTAATGTAATCACACATATGTTGTCACATTTTGGTGCGAGAAGCGTACCCAACAATCTTCCCCCAATGTGGCAACATATGGGATTACTTACATCATATCCTACAAGTAAAAAATACAAATAAAGAAAGGTCTTCATAAGCTCTTCATGTGCTGAGGATGACGACTGTTGACGCTCTTTGTCTTCATCTTGTACCTCGGCTTGAGAACTTTTCTTCACTTGTAGGTAAACAATGTAATACGCATGAAATGGGTCAACTTCCCCCCAATTCATGCTGCATGTCTTTAACGGCTTCTTCATATACTTCCTTTTGGCGAAGTTTCTGAATTAGCTTCCCCCCAAACTGACAACCGTCTTCAGCAGATTCGAAACTTTGATGTAGTTAACTCGTCTTCTAACTTTTGAAGGTTGTAAGTACGCAGCGGAATTTGTAGATGACATTGTAAACCACACCAAGGAAATCTGACTAGTACTCAGTAACGATTATGCTCAATGCGGAAGTTCCGTTCGGGGGTAACATGCGAGAAATTTAGCAAGATCTTCTCACATTAGTAGGCTACTTCGCACATCACACTCTGCGAAAGTTGAAACGAGTACACCAAAATCACTAAACTGAACCACTGATCATCTCTGCGGACGTCTTCCGGTAGTAATAAAATTGTAAGCTCGATCACGTGAGTCTGTTATGCGTCCCTGATGTGCACATTTCTTCCCCCTGAATGCAGATCCATCTGGAAAAAGAGTGTTTTCGCAAAAAATGCAAAGAAATTCAAAGAAAGTCAAAGCACATCTACTCTCTCTTCCCCCACGATGTCTTCGCGGAATCGGAAGCATACACACTATGGTTACGATGGAAACGGAGGCAGCGTACACCCTGTATGTCCAATTAAGCGAAGATGTGTGAAGTACCATAAATAGCCCGTGAGAATCAACTGCTGATAGAATCTCTACTCTTCAATACTCTTCTCATCTAACTCTTTACCGACCCCATTATCATTCTGACGGCTTTTTGTAGTGACCACTGATGGAGAAAACCCAGTATTACGAACTTGAGACTGAAGTAAAATAACCCGAACTTGTGACTTAAGCTTGCACTATTGTCTGACTAAGTACCTATACTGAGCACTACAACGTAACTCCTTTAAGCATAGGTCGTTTCATATACCCATCCAACCATCCTTTTCTGTATATGAACTCATCTTGAATTATCCACATCTTTGTGTGACACTTGAGCACTACAACGTAACTCCTTTAAAGTGATGGCTATACACTGTGAGCACAACAACGTAACTCCTTACATCAGGTATAACGAGATAACTCAAGTCTTAATCATTTTGAAGGTTATAAGCTCGAACAAGGATCTCGAAGAATCATGCATCCAACCAACCCCGATATCTTCAAGATACTAAGTACACGCACCCGTGATATCCCACTTCAACCTCAAATAAATAATAAAGAATTAACCCCGTAGTCACATCTTGCGGTTCAATACCCAATACTAGCCTTTTGACGGTTTAGGTGAACTATGATAATGGTTTTATCCCGATCTTGTCAAAAATTGTATCCCCGTGAAAAATTAATTTTGATGTGACGAACCCCAAAAATAACCATTTAACTAAACCTTATGAAAAATTTTGTCCACATTTCGGATTAAAATTACCAGTTTAGTTAATATAATAGGGTCCAGTCCAAGTCATTTTATCAAACCCGGTGTCTAACACCCTAAACATTTAAGGCCCGTCCAATATGTCACATGCTCGGCCCAAAAAAAAATATTAATCAGTTCAAAGATACTCGGCCCAGCTGACATTAAATGACCCGATCCAACACAACTCTTGATGACAGATTATAACATGTGCTAACCCTAATCACACTTCTCATTCATTATCCGCCTACCACTCCATTTTGCTCAACTAACCTAACTAAAAAAATCTCATCTAACAAATAATTTTCATCAATCGAGCCAATCTCCTTCTTCATCAATCCGAATCGAACACAAACATAGGCATAACCTTATCGTGACCTTTTCCTCATTGATGCTCGAGATGAATGAAGGAAGCGTTCAAACGACTTCAAGATCTAGCAATAGGTCTCGGGTAGGTTTTAATTACAGTTGATTATGTTGAATCATTGAACGACCGAAAGTAAAAGAAATAATATAATTCTTATTTTCTTTTATCTAGTTTGAGTCGGATATTTAAACAAGAAGCTTAGCTTCAATCAAAGATCGATGAAGATTTGTTTTTCGTGTTTTTGACCTCTCCAAGGTCTGATAATTCTATGAGATACACGAAAAATGTTCTGAGATCTTTTTCAGTTATTTTTTCTTAGAGAGAAGGTGTACTTTGTAGTAGTTGGATTTTGGTTGTTGATGGAGATGAGGTTAAGGTAAGAAATTGATTTAGTTTTTGTGTTGAATTGATTGTGGCAGTGGTGAATATTGGTTTGACTTGTGATTGTGAAAAATGAATCACTTGAGTCTTATGGTATTTTAGTTGTGGTCCTGGTCTTGCATATTATTTCTACATCTTCATCTTCATTCTTTTTCGTTTTAATTTTGATAATGTAGACTGTTGACCATTGACCGGTTTGACCGGTTGACTGTTGACCTGAGCAACTGCGATAAGTGTTGTCTTGTACCAACTGCGATAAGTGGTCTTTTACCAATTGCGATAAGCGTTGTCACAACTGCGATAAAAGCTCAACAGCGATAAAATTATCGAGATTGGATGTTATCGCATTTCTTGTACAAGAAACCGAACACAGATAGAAGAGGGTTTTATCGCATTTGCTTTACAAGCAACTTCGATAAAAAAGGGTTTTGACTTTTTGACCAAGAACTCCGGAGAGCTTCCGGCCAAAAATTCCGACCATTTTTTCGTCCACCTTTTGCAACCCAGATCTGACCACTTTCATCTGACCATATAGACTATTTTTCCGATGATATTTCCGACTTTTCCGGCCAACTTTATATATTCCCAGTTATATCCGACTACCTTTGAACCATTTTAACGACCAGCATATAAGCATTAGACATTTCACGGGAATAATCAAAAAAAATCAGTCACAAAAAAATAATGATAAAGTAACTACGCAGGACTGAATATGGATAGATAAGTGGACTAGATTCATTAAAAAAAAAACTGTTATAGCATTATGACAATAAAAAATATTATCACACTTGCAACAGTTTTGGAAAAAAAATCAGATCCACACACAAAAAATACGAATTTTGACAAGAACAAATCACTCAAAACAACCAAAACTAATACCGTGGCTTCCGATACCAATTGATGGATCGTGTTTTGGTGATATTATTGTGAATCGGGAGGTCTTGGATGATGAAAGATCATCATCTTCATGGTGAAGGTTAGAGAGAGAAAGTAGAGAAGAATAAAGAGGAAAACTCGATGATTTTATTGATAATAGGAAAATGTAAAAACACACAAGCTTCAACCCTCCTAGTGAAGTCTAGGAGGTGTATTTATAGAGCCAAAACACATGACTTTACAATATTGACGGTTCTAGTCCATGTGTTTGTGGCAAATAAGATAACTAATGTAATCACACATATGTTGTCACATTTTGGTGCGAGAAGCGTACCCAACATTATCTAATTATTATTAATTAACTATTATTTTAAGCACTTTTTAACTATTTTAAATTCTAATAAATACTAAATAAGCAAAGAAAATTCTAAAACTTTTTATATAATTATTAAATAAGTACAAGAAGCTAAGAAAATTATAAAAATGAAATTTACTTAATTAAAATTTAAAAAAAATAAATTCTATTAAATAGAAGCTATCACTTTATTTCTATTTTTGATTTTCTTAAGGTCTAAAAATATTTTTATATTTTTCCTAGATTAAAAATGACAAAAGAAAATTATGAAAATTGGATTTATATTTTTCTGATTTTTATTCTATTTATTATGATTTAATTACTATTTTAAACTAATTAAAAATATTAAAAATACCAAATAACTTAGGAAAAATATGAAAAATTTAAGTTAAGTCTAAATTAATATTAAAAGGCTAGGAAAATTAAAATTGGAACTTGTCTAAGGCTGATGGACTGATTTGGGCTAATAAGCAGTTTGCTTATAAGCACAAAATAAGCTAAAAAGCAAATAAAGTTGCCAAAAGTTCAGGAACAGGGTAATATGATGAAATAACCACAAATCAACTAAAAAACACAAATAACAACAAGAGATTAAGCAGGTTAAGCAATTGACTGTTGTGGATTATAGCACAGAAATTTCAGGAACAAGGCCAACTTGCAGGCAAGATTAAGCACTCAAATAAGCTGCTGAGATGCAATCTTAGGGGGGCAAAAGATTCTCTATACTACTGAGAATCTTAAAAACACAAAAGCCCTATCACAATCACTCCAATTGATGTCCAATTTTGCCCAAGATCAGCAACCAAAAATCATAGGTCTGCTGATCTTTTGACTTTTGCAGAAAAGAACAAAGGTTGACTTTGTTGAGATTTGAATGATCACTACTGACTAATTATGTTATATTATGATATATTAAGATGATTTTAAGCTAGATTAACAAGTTATGCACCACTGAGATAAGATTTGTAGTTCAAAATCCTAACAGTGAAACAGTTAAGGGAGATTTAATATGATGTTTGACTTTTAAGCAAATGAACACTAACTTTTAACCTTTAACTGACCTATTGGAACCTAATGAGACTTGCTTTGACCAATACTAACAACAAACAACAACTAGAACACAAACAATCTTGCAAATCCAAACACCCCTGATCAGGACAGGTTTACAAGATTTTCAAAGCAACTCAGAATTTTAAAACACAACACTTATTTCCAACACTTTCTTATGATTATATAAGACCAATTAAACTAGAAAAATCAAATATAGCAGCAAGAAACACAGAACTTGACAATTTGCTATGTTGACTGTTAAAATGAGATTTAAGCAAAAGGCAAATTTAAGGAACAAGCACCTTATTTTAAACTATATTATAACTTAATAACACCACAAAGACTGGAAAACACAAAGATTTAGCCACTAAACTAGCTTACACAGTGAAATACAAATATTGACTAAAAAGGCTTACAATTTGTGATCCAGCTTGAAACCAAGAACAAGGACCAATAGAACACTCCTATAAGCCTTCCACAAGGCCACTAACCCAAGGGCCATCCAAAAGCTACCCTGCTCCAGCCATCTTCAAACTTCTTCATTGATTTTTGATTTTTTTTTATTCTAATATGTGATACTTTTATGATTTTTGAGTTTTCTTATTACACTGACTTTTATAGTTACTAAAAGCTTGCATAGGCTTTCTAGGAGCTTACATGAGCTAACTTAGTCCATAACAACATCAAACAACAATATACAGTAATTTGAGATTTTGAACTTGAAATTGCAACAACTGAAATTGAAACTGAAACTTCAAATTTGATTACTAGAAAAGATTAAGAGTACACTGAATACAAATACTTGAAAGTTTAAAAGCTTGAAATGCACTGGAAATGTAAATTGACTAAGTACGAAATTAAGAAACTAAAATTACACTAGATATTCTCTCACACTGCTTTTTCTTCTTTCTTTATAGACTCTTTTCCCTTTGTCGACATCTCTGAGCATATCCCACTTCACCTGAGCCATTGATTTCCAAGAATTCATCAGATTCGACCACTTGGCAATTTTGGCGGGAAAAAGTCATAAGCAGGTTATTTTAATTAATGAGTTTTGGGTGTTTGTGGAGGTGGAGGAGAGATTAGTGACTAGGGTGATGAGTTGGAAGTGAAAGGTGGCTAAAAACCACCCTGGTTTTGGTGTTTCAGAGGTGGAGGTGGAGGGTGAACAGTGTTGGCGGTTTTGGGAGTTTGACTGGGGTCAAACCCAGTTTTATTTAAAAAGGGTGTTGGGCTGGGTTATGGTTTAGTGGGCTAGGGGTGTTTTTATTTTGGGTTGGGTTTAGATAAGCAGCTAGGGTGTTGGGTTTAGTTTAATATTGGGGATCCGGTTTTGGTTTTTAAGAAATAAGCACAAGGACCAATTTGTAATTTTTGGATTTTGAAGGGCTGATGTTGCACTTTTCCAAAGTTACTCCAAAGGACCAATATTGCCAAGTTTCAAAATACAAGGACCATAAAACATATTTTTTCATTTTAAAACACCCGGGGACTTGTTTTGTCATTTTTAAAACCCCAGGGACTAAAACTGCCATTTGTTTAAAAGTTTCATTCAAGGACCAATTTTGCCAAGTTTGAATATTTCAGGGACCTTGAATGATAAGATTCCACTTTTTTAGATTCTAGGGACTAGATTTGCCAATTATGAAAGTTCAGGGACTAAAATGCAAATTATGCCATTTATTGTTTGTTTTTCCCTGAAACTTATAAAAACACAGTCAGATGATATTTTTATACATTTTTAGACTTTTTAAAGTGTTTTTGACTGTTTCTGTAGCTCAAATGTGAAAGAAATGATGAGTATTTACACACTCATCAATCCCCCACACTAAACTATTGCTAGTCCCTAGCAATCTTTTATGAAGTTTTAATGGATGTATCTCTTTACCAGAAGCCATCACCTCTGGAGTAGCCAAATGTTTCAGTTCAAGTAAGAACTATGGTACACTGATAACCATGTGATTTTGAGCAAATCACCAGCTGTAAACGGGTTTGATTTGTCTTTACCAGAAGCCGTTTGCTTCTGGACTAGCCAACTCTTAGATAAAATAATTATTATCTTTGGTGAGCTGATTACCAATTATGGTATTCCAAAGCCTTTACCACAAGCCATAATCTTGCGGGCTAGCCAACTCTTCACTTATAAAGATATGGTGAGTCGAGAACCATACAATTTTTGGCAAATTGCAAGCCATAAACGGATTTGATATATCTTTACCCAGAGCCGTTTGCTCCGGGATTAGCCAATCCTTATGTGGGTTAGACATGGCGGACTGATAACCATTTTCTGAGTTCTAAGTGAGAAAAAAATTTTAAAATTTTGGCTAAAATGGGGGTGCTAGATGATACATTTGATAAAATTCGCTAGAATTTCCCCCCCACACTTAGAACTGAATATTGCCCTCAATATTCAAAGAACTGGCTGTTAAACCAACACTTAGAACGTGAAAGGGAAATACTGAATAGCCATTATTTTATATACAGACAACTTTTTTTTTTTTTTTTTTTTTTTTTTTTTTTTTTTTTTTACACATATTTATATATATACAGCCTGTGGGGCATATCCCCCACACTTAGGTGGTAGAAAATAGAAAGAAGTCAGAAATATGGGTGAAAACCCATATGGTGCGGGCTAATGTTTTTTATCACCGAGTCACTAGCTTGACTCGACCCCGAATTAAGTTGATTCCTTCCGAACAGTCAGGTTTATCACGCAAGCTAACCGCTTGTGAACGGCCAACTGTAACAAAGGGTTCCTGAACAGCCCGGGAGAAAAAGCAATTTAAAAGTCTACGGGGAAGTAAGTGGAAGAGACCATCTCCCCCACACTAGGGTGGTAGAAAAGAGAAAGAAAACAGAGACACGGGTGAGAACCCATGTTTTGCTAATGTTTTTGATCACCGAGTCACTAGCTTGACTCGATCCCCGCATTTATTGGTTCATGGGGAAAGTTTGAAGATCCGGGACAACCATGAATGGTATGTCCTCTCCAAAATAGTGTTTTAACCGATGACCATTCACTTTGAAATTTGGTCCGTCATTTTGAGATAACTCAACGGTACCATATGGATAAACTTTTGTAACAGTGAATGGACCAGACCAACGGGATTTGAGTTTTCCCGAGAAAATCTTCAATCTTGAATTGAAAAGAAGGACTCGATCACCAACGTTAAAAACGCGGTTCTTGATTTTTGAGTCATGAATCTTCTTTGTCTTTTCTTTATAGATCAAAGAGTTCTCGTAAGATTGATCACGCAGTTCATTTAATTCATTCATTTGAACTTTACGGTGATCACCCGCAGTTTGAAGGTCAAAGTTAGCATGTTTCAAGGCCCAGTAGGCTTTGTGCTCTAATTCGATCGGTAGATGACATGCCTTTCCGTACACAAGCTTATAAGGTGTACACCCGATGGGTGTTTTGTAAGCTGTACGAAAGGCCCATAGTGCATCATCCAATTTATCCGACCAGGATGCACGATTTTCTCCTACAGTCCTTTCCAAGATTCTTTTAATACCCCGATTTGAAACTTCAACTTGCCCACTTGTTTGTGGTGATACGCAGTGGAAAGACGGTGAGTCACACCATACTTTTGCATGACTTTGTCAAATTTGTCATTGCAGAAATGCGTACCACGATCACTGATTATAGCACGTGGGGTTCCAAAACGGGCAAAAAGAGCTTTCAGGAATTTTACAACAACTCGGGCATCATTAGTGGGTAAAGCTTTTGCTTCAACCCATTTTGACAAATAGTCAACAGCCACTAGAATGTATTTGTTTCCTCGAGATGATGGAAATGGCCCCATAAAGTCAATGCCCCAGACATCAAAGATTTCACAGACTTGAATTGCATTTTGTGGCATTTCATTGCGTTGTGAAATATTTCCGTGACGCTGACAAGCTTCACAAGTTTTTATGAGTTCTTGGGCATCCTTATAGATTGTGGGCCAATAAAACCCTGAATCAAACACCTTTTTGGCGGTGTAGTTTGGACTATGATGGCCCCCCGTGGGTCCAGCATGGCAAGCTTTGAGAATGTCAATAGCTTCCTGTCCGTAAACACACCGTCGGATGACTTGATCCGCACAGATTTTGAATAAGTAGGGGTCGTCCCAAAAATAATGTTTAACATCCTTGAAGAATTTATTCTTCTGTTGGGTCGACATCCCTTTTACTATGAAGTTACCCGCATGGTAATTTGCGAAGTCAGCAAACCATGGGGTAGTAGAATCTCCTCGAAAAGTAACCGCATTGAGTGTCTCGAGAGGAAATGTTTCATTTATCTCCTTTTTCTCGAAAACATCTTGGTGTGGGTTCTCTAATCGGGATAGATGATCAGCAGCTAGGTTCTCTGCTCCTTTTTTATCACGTATAATGATATCAAATTCTTGTAGGAGGAGAACCCAACGGAGTAATCTCGGCTTTGCATCTTGTTTTGCAAAGAGATATTTGAGAGCCGAGTGATCCGTATACACTACACATTTTGTCAAGATCAAATATGGCCGAAACTTCTCAAAGGCATACACCACAGCCAATAATTCTTTTTCCGTAGTGGTGTAATGAGTTTGAGCTTCAGTCATGGTTTTACTTGCGTAGTGGATAGGCTGAAAATGTTTGGCTTTTCGTTGCCCCAGGACTGCACCGATAGCAAAATCACTTGCATCGCACATGAGCTCAAAGGGAAAATCCCAGTCGGGGGCAACTAGAATGGGTGCCTCAGTAAGCTTTTTCTTTAATATGTCAAAAGCTTTGATGCACTCTGGTGAGAAGATAAAAGGAGCATCCTTTTCAAGAAGATGAGTCATAGGCCGGGCGATTTTAGAAAAGTCTTGTATGAATCTACGATAGAAACCGGCATGACCCAGAAAACTCCTAATACCTTTGACGGTAGTGGGATGAGGTAATTTACCAATGACATCAACTTTAGCTTTGTCAACCTCAATCCCGTTCTTTGATATCTTATGGCCGAGGACAATGCCCTCTCTGACCATAAAATGACTCTTCTCCCAATCTAGACAAAGATTGGTGTCTTTACACCTTTTCAACATGTTTTCTAAATTGGAGAGACATGCTTGGAACGAATCCCCAATGACCGAGAAGTCATCCATAAAGACCTCCATTGTTTTACCAATCATGTCGGTAAATATGGCCATCATACACCTCTGGAACGTGCCTGGAGCATTACATAAGCCGAAAGGCATACGTTTATAAGCAAAGGTTCCATAAGGGCATGTGAAGGTAGTCTTTTCTTGATCTTGTGGATCAATGGGAATTTGAAAGTAACCCGAGAAACCATCAAGGAAACAATAGTACTCGTTTCCTGCTAATCTCTCAAGCATCTGATCCATAAAAGGCAGAGGAAAATGGTCTTTACGGGTGGCATCATTTAGCTTACGATAGTCAATGCAAACACGTCACCCCGTAACCAATCGAGTTGGAATCAACTCATTTTCTTCATTCGTGACAACAGTCATGCCACCCTTTTTTGGAACACAGTGAATGGGGCTAACCCAAGGACTATCAGAGATGGGATAAATCAATCCTGCATCAAGAAGTTTGAGAACTTCTTGTTTGATAACATCGTGGATTTTAGGATTCACCCTTCTTTGATGTTGGACTGCTGGTTTAAAGTCATCCTCCATTAAAATCTTGTGAGTACAAAATTCAGGGTCAATACCCTTTATGTCGGAGAGTTTCCAAGCAATGGCTTGCTTGTGTGACTTCAAAACCTTTATTAGAGCAGTCTTTTCCTCGTCACTTAAATCTTTAGCAATAATGACGGGTAATTTATCATCACCCTCCAAAAATGCATACTCAAGATGAGGCGGTAAGTCTTTGAGCTCGACCTCAGGAAATTCATCAGTTTTCTCAACTGAACTGATTTCCTCATTATGAAGTTCAACGGGAGGGAGTGGAGGAGAATTGTCCTGATTTAACAATGTCTCAAGAAGAAGAATATCTCCCTCCAGATCAATCTCAGCGTCATCAATCCCCTCTAGGAATGAATCACATTTGAGAAAATCATCGATCTCTTCCAGATTGAAATCACTTCCCTCAAACGGAGTGAGAGAAGGGGAAGAGTCGGAAATGCCAGGTAAAGAAGATGTGGTGGTATCCCCACTCACAGAATTATGAGAATAACCAAGAAACTCTTGAGAGTACTCCTCTGAAACAATATCAATGACATCGATTCGGTTAACCGATTCAGAATCGTAATTTGAGGAGTACCTCGAAGTTTGATCGAGGTTAAAGGTAACAGCTTCATGACCCACACGTAATGTGATTTCATGCTCAAATACATCTATGAGAGCACGGCCCGTTCTTAGGAATCCTCTTCCAAGAATGAGAGGAACCCTAGGATCAGCATCGAAATCAACAACCACAAAGTCAGCTGGAAAATGGAACTTTCCTACTTTCACAAATACGTCCTCAGCAATGCCGAGTGGACGAGATATTGAATGATCTGCAAGCTCAAGAGTCATGCAGGTAGGAGTAAGTTTAGGAAGAGAAAGTTTCTTCCATACTGATTTAGGCATCAGGTTGATGCTTGCACCAAGATCGGCCAAGGCATAGCATTCAACCATTCCTGGAAAGACACAAGGTAGTAGAAACCTTCCAGGATCTCCAAGCTTCTCGGGAAGCTTTTTCAAGATAACTGCTGAGCAGTTCTCATTTAATGGAGTCTTTGCCATTTCAAACAGTTTTTCCTTGTTGCTTAACAAGTGTTTGATTGTGGATGCAAACTTGGGCATCAGAATGATAGCATCCGCAAAGCTTATGTCAAAGTGTAATTCTTGAAAAATTTGGAAGAATTTATCCATTTGTTGACTAGCTTTTTCGCGGAGCTTTTGCTCATTTAAACGTGATGGGTAGGGAATAGAAGTTTTGGATTTAGGGTTTTCAACCGGGGTTTCAGGATGTTCAAAGACAACTTGAGGTTTAGTCTTGGGTTTCGGGACAATTTGAGGTTGGACGTTGTTGGTACCTCCGTTATTGGTAGGAAATACCCGGTCCTTAGTCACCTCAGGCTCACTTCCCACTACCTTGGGGAAAGAAGAAGAAGTGGTAGTGGAAACAGTGGGTCCCTCATATGAAACACCACTTCGGGTTGTGATCGCCTTAACATCGCCCTTCGGGTTAGCGATCGTGTTGCTCGAAAGTTTTCCTGAGCCCGAAGGTTGATCATTTAAAGATTTTTTAATCTCAGAGATCTGGCTGACCAACAACCTGTTTGTGTCCTCTTGAGCTTTCATGAACTGCCTCAATAACTCATCAGATGATGGATGTGGGGCTGGAATGGCTTGATGTTGATTAGGGAAATTTTGCATTCGGTTATTTTGATTATAACCTTGATGTTGAAAATTCCCTTGATTTGGATTACCATTTCCCTGAAAATGATTCCCCTGGTTGGAATTGTTTCGGTTAAAGTTTCCTTGGTGTTGGAAACCTTGATTTTGTCCAGAATTGAAATTCCCTTGGTTTTGATAACCTTGGTTCATTCGAGGTTGATTTTGGTTCCGGTTTTGCAAATTCTGGTTCTGATTGAACCCGGGTGGTCCTTGGTAGGTACTAGCTCGGTATGGTTCCATTTGAGGACGGTATTGATTACCTCCTTGATTTGAAGTACCGGCTATAGCATTAACTTCAAAAGGACTACCATCGGTGGCAGTACAGTCGTAGTATGCATGAGGTCCACCACAAGTAACACATACTTCCACTTTCTTCACTTCAGCATGTGAAGGAGTTTGTGTGAAAGTGACTTTCTTTTGGCTTGAGAGAACCAAAGCTTGAATCGCATCCGTGAGTTTGTCAATCTTAGCATCGGTGCTAGAAGTACTCACGGGAGATGAAGTAGAAGGACCGGCACTAGCCTGAGAATGATATGGCTTTGTTCGTGCAGTACGGACCTTAGACTTATTTTCAATAATCGCTAAAGCTTCTTTGACAGTTCTGCTCAAAAAATTACCTCCAGAGGAGGCATTGAGAGAATCTTGGTCTGATTGGCTCACACCATTATAGAAAGTGTCGATTTGCATTAACTCGGTAAAACCATGATGAGGACATTTACGAAGCAATTCTTTGAAACGATCCCACGCGTCACTAAAACGATTCATCAAATCTTTGTGTAAATTTGATGATTTCATTTTTAAGACTTGTCGTTCTAGACGGTGGAAAAAATTCGTTTACAAACTTTGTAACTAAGTCCTCCCATGTCTCAATTGAACGAGGGGGTTGTTTCTCAAGCCATATCCGGGCTTGTCCCTCGAGAGAAAATGGGAATAGAAGAAGTTTGATTGAGCTAGACGGGATGTTTTTGTATTTGATGGTAGATGTAATCTTGTTAAACCATCGAATGTGAGCATGAGGATCATCCCTGTCAAAACCGTAGAATTGGCTAGAGGTTACAAGATTCAGTAACCCGGTTTTGAGCTCAAAACTCTCAGCTACAATAGCTGGAACAACAATGGCATCTCCATAACCCTCGATGGGTGCTTGGAGAAGCTCATTCATTGGCAAATCTGCCATGATGACAGAATCAGTACGTTCCTCAGATACGACTGATGGGGCAGAACGTCTACGACGTCTTCGAGGTATGTTTCCAAGCTCACGGAGAGGGCTTGATGACCTAGAAGAACGAGTGCGCATGCACTAAGACGAGTCTAAGAATCCTTTATAGTGGAGGAAACTCAGAAAAGGGTAAGAAGATTCTTTTTGGATTTTATGAAAACAAAATTTTTCTATTAAAAATCAAGATCGAGAAAAAACACAAGTGAACTTAAACCAATAATCAACAGGCGTACGGTAGCTCTCTAACTGACAAACGCACAGAGTGGCGGAGAAGCAGAGGTGGGCAATTAAATGCTCCTTAAAAACCCGCTTCTTTCAGTCCGACAATTTAATGTCAGACTATCCTAGAACCTCCGTTAGAGTTTGTTTATCAATTAAAGGTGAGCCGATATTCGCAAGTGATACAAAGGCAAGTTTTTATCTTAGGTTTGGGAACTTATTATGGCCGCACCCCCAGTTAGGTAGTGCTCAGTCTTGGTTCTCGATGGTTAATTTTTATTTATTGTTTATTATTTAACAAAGAAAATGGAAAATATTTTTGATGTTTTTATTTTTTTATATGATATTATATATAGAAAAGAAAAGAAAATATTTTTGTTTTTTATATGGTTTTATGGGAAATAAGAATACGATATTTTTGGTGCTTGATCCGTTAAATGAGTTAACTTCACAAGCGTTTTGCTTTATATATGATAAATATACAAGAGAGAGAAGATATTCACAGAGTGGGGTTCAAAGACACGATACTGCAAAACGTTTAGAACACGCAGCACACCTCCCCGGCAGCGGCGCCAAAATTTGATTGGTTCCGAACGGTCAACTTAAATCAACCACGGATGTGGTCAAACAAAGTCAAACCAAATGAGAACACAATGCAATAATCCAAGGAGTATAGTTTTATCCCCGGGTCGTTTTAAGTCCCAGCGAGATGCGAAATTGTGCTTTAAAACGGCTTGTGATCAAGTGTTTAAGAACAGAAAAGGGATTATGGTTTTGATTACACTAAGGAGATAAGAAAATAGCTTTAAACAAGCTATATAAACAAGAACGTGAAAACAAGTTAACTAGAAACGTATAAAAACCTAAAAACGTACGTTTAAGTTTAAATAAACGTAAACGTACGAAATAAAAAGTGAGATTTAATAAATAAAAGGCCTACGGATATGAAAATTATATTTTTACAAACCTAATAATAAAAGAAAATTATTGGAAAAAGAAAATTATTTATTTGACTTATTAATTAATTATTATTAATTAAAAACTATTTTTAACTATTAAATAATTATCTAAAAAAATGAGAAAATAAGAAATAAACCTAGAAAAATGAAATTATCACTTAGATAAATCTAAAATATTATAAAACTTATTTTAAAACTGAAATTATATTTATTACACTTTTTATCTAATTATTATTAATTAACTATTATTTTAAGCACTTTTTAACTATTTTAAATTCTAATAAATACTAAATAAGCAAAGAAAATTCTGAAACTTTTTATATAATTATTAAATAAGTACAAGAAGCTAAGAAAATTATAAAAATGAAATTTACTTAATTAAAATTTAAAAAAAATAAATTCTATTAAATAGAAGCTATCACTTTATTTCTAATTTTGATTTTCTTAAGGTCTAAAAATATTTTTATATTTTTCCTAGATTAAAAATGACAAAAGAAAATTATGAAAATTGGATTTATATTTTTTGATTTTTATTCTATTTATTATGATTTAATTACTATTTTAAACTAATTAAAAATATTAAAAATATTAAAAATACCAAATAACTTAGGAAAAATCTGAAAAATTTAAGTTAAGTCTAAATTAATATTAAAAGGCTAGGAAAATTAAAATTGGAACTTGTCTAAGGCTGATGGACTGATTTGGGCTAATAAGCAGTTTGCTTATAAGCACAAAATAAGCTAAAAAGCAAATAAAGTTGCCAAAAGTTCAGGAACAGGGTAATATGATGAAATAACCACAAATCAACTAAAAAACACAAATAACAACAAGAGATTAAGCAGGTTAAGCAATTGACTGTTGTGGATTATAGCACAGAAATTTCAGGAACAAGGCCAACTTGCAGGCAAGATTAAGCACTCAAATAAGCTGCTGAGATGCAATCTTAGGGGGGCAAAAGATTCTCTATACTACTGAGAATCTTAAAAACACAAAAGCCCTATCACAATCACTCCAATTGATGTCCAATTTTGCCCAAGATCAGCAACTAAAAATCATAGGTCTGCTGATCTTTTGACTTTTGCAGAAAAGAACAAAGGTTGACTTTGTTGAGATTTGAATGATCACTACTGACTAATTATGTTATATTATGATATATTAAGATGATTTTAAGCTAGATTAACAAGTTATGCACCACTGAGATAAGATTTGTAGTTCAAAATCCTAACAGTGAAACAGTTAAGGGAGATTTAATATGATGTTTGACTTTTAAGCAAATGAACACTAACTTTTAACCTTTAACTGACCTATTGGAACCTAATGAGACTTGCTTTGACCAATACTAACAACAAACAACAACTAGAACACAAACAATCTTGCAAATCCAAACACCCCTGATCAGGACAGGTTTACAAGATTTTCAAAGCAACTCAGAATTTTAAAACACAACACTTATTTCCAACACTTTCTTATGATTATATAAGACCAATTAAACTAGAAAAATCAAATATAGCAGCAAGAAACACAGAACTTGACAATTTGCTATGTTGACTGTTAAAATGAGCTTTAAGCAAAAGGCAAATTTAATGAACAAGCACCTTATTTTAAACTATATTATAACTTAATAACACCACAAAGACTGGAAAACACAAAGATTTAGCCACTAAACTAGCTTACACAGTGAAATACAAATATTGACTAAAAAGGCTTACAATTTGTGATCCAGCTTGAAACCAAGAACAAGGACCAATAGAACACTCCTATAAGCCTTCCACAAGGCCACTAACCCAAGGGCCATCCAAAAGCTACCCTGCTCCAGCCATCTTCAAACTTCTTCATTGATTTTTGATTTTTTTTTTATTCTAATATGTGATACTTTTATGATTTTTGAGTTTTCTTATTACACTGACTTTTATAGTTACTAAAAGCTTGCATAAGCTTTCTAGGAGCTTACATGAGCTAACTTAGTCCATAACAACATCAAACAACAATATACAGTAATTTAAGATTTTGAACTTGAAATTGCAACAACTGAAATTGAAACTGAAACTTCAAATTTGATTACTAGAAAAGATTAAGAGTACACTGAATACAAATACTTGAAAGTTTAAAAGCTTGAAATGCACTGGAAATGTAAATTGACTAAGTACGAAATTAAGAAACTAAAATTACACTAGATATTCTCTCACACTGCTTTTTCTTCTTTCTTTATAGACTCTTTTCCCTTTGTCGACATCTCTGAGCATATCCCACTTCACCTGAGCCATTGATTTCCAAGAATTCATCAGATTCGACCACTTGGCAATTTTGGCGGGAAAAAGTCATAAGCAGGTTATTTTAATTAATGAGTTTTGGGTGTTTGTGGAGGTGGAGGAGAGATTAGTGACTAGGGTGATGAGTTGGAAGTGAAAGGTGGCTAAAAACCACCCTGGTTTTGGTGTTTCAGAGGTGGAGGTGGAGGGTGAACAGTGTTGGCGGTTTTGGGAGTTTGACTGGGGTCAAACCCAGTTTTATTTAAAAAGGGTGTTGGGCTGGGTTATGGTTTAGTGGGCTAGGGGTGTTTTTATTTTGGGTTGGGTTTAGATAAGCAGCTAGGGTGTTGGGTTTAGTTTAATATTGGGGATCCGGTTTTGGTTTTTAAGAAATAAGCACAAGGACCAATTTGTAATTTTTGGATTTTGAGGGGCTGATGTTGCACTTTTCCAAAGTTACTCCAAAGGACCAATATTGCCAAGTTTCAAAATACAAGGACCATAAAACATATTTTTCCATTTTAAAACACCCGGGGACTTGTTTTGTCATTTTTAAAACCCCAGGGACTAAAACTGCCATTTGTTTAAAAGTTTCATTCAAGGACCAATTTTGCCAAGTTTGAATATTTCAGGGACCTTGAATGATAAGATTCCACTTTTTTAGATTCTAGGGACTAGATTTGCCAATTATGAAAGTTCAGGGACTAAAATGCAAATTATGCCATTTATTGTTTGTTTTTCCCTGAAACTTATAAAAACACAGTCAGATGATATTTTTATACATTTTTAGACTTTTTAAAGTGTTTTTGACTGTTTCTGTAGCTCAAATGTGAAAGAAATGATGAGTATTTACACACTCATTATGAGTCATAGCCCCAATTAAATAGGAAGCCAGTGTTTCATACCATGCCCTTGGAGCCTGATGAAGGCCATAAAGAGCTTTGACTACCTTGTATACCTTGTCTGGATGTTCTGGATCAATAAAACCTGAAGGTTGTGAGACATACACCTCCTCTTCAATAGTACCATATAAGAAAGCGCTCTTGACATCCATTTGATAAACTGTGAAGCCCATAAATGAAGCATAAGCGAAAAATAATCTAATGGCTTCAATTCTTGCTACTGGAGCAAAAACCTCTTCATAGTCTATACCCTCTTCTTGTGTGTACCCTTGGTCTACAAGTCTAGCCTTGTTTCTTATCACTATGCCCCTTTCATCCCTTTTGTTTTTTAAAACCCATTTAGTACCAATTACCCTTACACCTTTGGGTAAATCAACTAGCACCCATACCTTCTGAATCTTGAATTGGAGAAGCGCTTCTTGCATAGCTTCTACCCAGCTTGAATCATCTAAGGCTTTGAGAACATTCTTGGGTTCTAATTGTGAGAGAAAACATACAAATAAGCAAGAGTTTGCATACTCATGCTGCTTTGATGCATAAAGAGCATCAAGAAGCCCTTGTTGGTCTGAAGACATAAGTTGCTTCCTTGTCTTCACACCAGATTATACATCTCCAATCACATTGTCCAGGGAGTGGACTTTGTGAATCCTTGTGTGTGGTGTAGAAGGAACATGATAGTTAGGTGGGAGATTGTTGAAATCCACCTCATCTTCTGAGAAATCTACTTCAGTTGGGTCTGATGGGCCAGCAGTAGAAACATTTGGCCTAGCAGTAGCTTTCTTTGTCTCAGCAGTAGAAACATCATTTGTAGTGCTACCTTGATTTTCTTGTTCCTCAGTCTCATCTTCCTTGTTTTCAGCTTTAATTCCTTCTTTAGGTTCATCAAAAGAAGGTTCATCAGTTATTGAAGTTGAATCCACACTAGTCCAAATTGGCATCCACACATAATCTTGATCTTTCTCCTTTTCTAACCCTGCCTCATTTGTTGCATCATCAGCTTTTGAACCTGAAAATTCATTAGTTTCTGCAACAAAAGGCACATAATTCATTGATTTGGTTAGAGTCTCAAGATCAAATAGCCATTTGGGACCTTCACCTGCTACATTGGATTTGTTCTCTAAAAATTCCACATGCAGGTTTTCCTCTACTCTCCTAGTTCTTGAGTTGTATACTCTAAATGCTTTGCTATTGAGAGAATATCCAACCAAGAATCCTTCATCTGCTTTACCATCAAATTTTCCTAGATGGTCTAAGGTATTCAGAATTGTCAGATGACATCCAAAAGGTCTAAGAAATCGTATTGCAGGAGTTCTACCTCTAAAAAGCTCATATGATGTCTTATTGTGAGACTTAACAACCAAAACCCTATTCTGGACATAGCAAGCAGTATTAACTGCTTCAGCCCAAAAAGTGATAGGCAACTTAGAGTCAGCTAACATGGTTCTAGCAGCTTCTATGAGTGTCCTATTTCTCCTCTCAGCTACTCCATTCTGCTGAGGAGTTCTAGCAACATTAAATTCCCTTCTAATACCTTTTTCTTTGCAGAAATCATCCATAACTCTATTCTTAAACTCTGTCCCATTATCACATCTAATGACTTTTACTTTCTTGTCTACTAGGTTTTCTATCTCTGTAATGAATGTCTTAAGAATGCTAGAAGTCTCATCCTTAGAACCTAAAAAGAAAACCCATGTAAATCTACTATAGTCATCAGTAACAACTAGACAAAATCTTTTATGCTTTATACTACTCACATTTGTAGGTCCAAATAAGTCCATATGAAGCATAAATAATGATTGATCAATAGAGTTAAAAAGCTTGGGCTTACAAGTGGCTTTATGTTGTTTGCCTTTAAGACAAACAATGCATGTTTGGTCATTTTTAAATCTTTTCTTAGGTAAATCTCTTACCAAACCATCTTTGACAATTTTATTTATGGTTTTGAAATTAATGTGTGTGGGAAACTAGAAGGGGGGGGGGGTTGAATAGTTTACCGGTTTAAAAAATCCTTTTAAAAATCTTGTTTTAAAAGTTAGCAATTGGAAACTTTGATTCGAATTTTATGTGTAACCAATCAACACCAATATGAACTACAAACTAAGCTAAGTAATAATAACAAATAAAAGTAAAGAGTAAAGTTGGAAAGATCAAACTGAGACAAAGTATTTATAGTGGTTCGGCTATGAAACTCTTCTTCACCCTACTCCACTCCCCGAGTACCACACTCGAGAGTTTCAAGCACTATGTCAACAACCTCCCTTCAGGCGGAGAAAACCGTACACGTCGCTTATCCTATTACCGACACTAAGCTAAATGTCGAGTGCTAATCTTAGCTAGCACCAATCTACCAAGGTCCACGTGACCAAGCACTCAAGCCCAGTGGCTACAAGAGATCACCACGATCTCAACACGATCACAAAGATCAACTCTCACTTCACTCTACTTAATCTAGCTACTCTAGATCCTTTGATCACTCACACACAAGCCCGATGGCTTTAAGAGATCTTCACTATCTCTTAAGATCACAATGATCTTCACTCACACTCTCACAAAAGAAAGATAATCTTGATGTATGCTAAGATACAATCAAGGATGTAACAAGTGTTACAAAACCTAACAACTACAACTCTTGTATCTTCTTGAATACCTTGAGTTCTTCTCTTGCTAATGAAGAGGAATGATAACACCTTGTATCAACTTGGACACTTGTGTTCTTCTCTTGATAATGAAGAGGAATGATAACACCTTGTATCAACTTGGATACTTGTGTTCTTCTCTTGATAATGAAGAGGAATGATAACACCTTGTATCAACTTGGATTGTAACACCCCAACCCGACAAGGGTAAAGGTGTCCCATCACGGTGACAAATCAGAGCATACATAAACACACAGCGGAAGTCTTAATAAATAATTCAAAGAAAAGTCAAGTCAACACGACTTGAATAATACATAAGTTCAAGGAAAAGAAATAATCCAAAGGTACGAATACAAACGAAATCCAAGATCAAAACAAAGTCATAAGATAGAGGTGGTCATCTAAGGTCAAAGCTTCATCTAACTCTCATCCCATCCAAAGCGTAATCCAAAAGCTCCTAGCTTAGATACCTGCCGTACATGAAAAGAAACGTACGGCTGAGCTTACAAAGCCCAGTGAACAGATATATATGATAAATGGAAACGAACAAACGAAGCATAATGAAAGAGATATAAATAAGGTACAAGAGTAAAGATTAGGACAGTCATCCACCACGAGCCCATATCATAACATATCATAGCATATCATAATCATAAGCAGTTGGAGTGATCAGCTCCCAGAACATGAAAGACGTGGATTGCACCCACCGTCAGTCACCAGAAATCAGATCAAATCAAATCATATCATAACAGAACAAATCTAGGATGCATCCATTCGCCCCCCAGAACAGATCGGCCATAATAAATCATATAGTGTGCATGCATAATCAAAATCAGAATGGGGACGGTGTAGCCAGATCACTAGGGCTACACACTAGTCATGCCAGTGGTGCATCACAGACACGGCCATGTTACCTTCATGGCTAGGGAACAAATTTTGGCTCGGGTATCAAACTGGGAGTCAAAGGTCAAAGGTCAAAGGTTCATATCAAAATCAGTGTGTCATATTAGAAGGTTCAATATCAGGAGGGCAAATATCCCAGGTCAATATCCAAAAGGGTCAAAGTATCAGATAGTCAAATCTTCAAAAGGTTCAATATCAAAAATACTTTTCAAAAAGGTTTTCTCTTAAGGTTCATTTAAAACAATCATTCAAAATAGTTTTCATAAATGGTCTTTCAAATAGTTTTCATAAAACGAACTTCAAAAATAGTTTTCTTTAAGTCAATATATGTCCCAAAATCAGAGATCAAAGGTCGAAGCAAAGGTATCATAGCAAAGGATCGTAACAGAGTATCAAATAAGAGATTTTAACAGATCAGGAAAAGAATCATAGGAAACCTTACAGAGAAGGTCAGAATATCTGTACCTTATTTCCAAAGCAAAGCAAGGCACAACCAAACAGAGTAAGGTGCAAATGATCAGGACCTCTCTTTCTTCACACCTAGAGGGGGTAGACAAGAATTATAAACCCTTTCATTTTAAGTAACTTTCCAATTTAGCTTTTAGATTCATCAAGTTACTCTTTTAGTCCTTTAGGTTTCATGATTTACATTTTATACTCTTATATTCCAGAAGTTACACATTAAGCCCTTAATTATCAAAATTACACAATGGACACTTATTTAATTATGTTATACAAATTTACCCTTAAGTATTCATAATTTACACATCAAGTCCCTCGAGTTATCAAAGTTACATATTTAACCCTAAATTTACATTTTCAACTTTTAATTATTTATAATTACATATTAACCATTAAATTACCAAAATTACACATAACCCCCTGAATATAACTTATTACTCAAATCAACCCCAAGTTTCCAGAATTTACATATTTAGTCCCTCTATTTTAATTATTTTCAATTCGAACCCTAATTAATTAGTAAATACATTTTAATCCTTTAAAACATGGAAATTACACATTATACCCCCAACCTATATTTTATTCGATTAATATGCAGTCCAAATTAAGTTTTAAAAATAACCCTCAAGTTTCCAAAGTTACAAAACACCCCCTAACATTTAATTTCCACACCGTATAACATTTTATTTACAAAAATACTAGCCCTAAAAATAACAATCATTCACCAATCATTAGATAATAATTTAGTCATCTTTAAATTCACAAGAACAAACCCTAATTCCAAACCCTAATTCGATTCACCTTTTATTTCTTTTTCTTCTTCATTTTCTTTTAATCCGGTTATAAACTTAAATAAAAAACAATTACTTTAAGCCTCTACAAATCAAATGGACATTTTTCCCAGATTATATTCATCATATGAAGCTCAAATAAATTATCAATCATGCCCAGAAAATTCGGATACAATTATTTAGATTATACACACGATTTTAAGGTTTAATTCACAATTAATTCGTAGATTATGCATGGAATGATTTTAACATTTTTCATGGAGTTTATATGATGCAAGAGACCTGAGAAAAATACCAATTCGAATATAGGATGTGGAGAGATAGGCGTACGAATTTGTGTCACTCGAATGGATGAATCGACAAAAGAATTCTCCCACGACCACCACAGCACTCTACTACCTTAAAGCCAATTTTCACAGATCGTATATGATATGAGAAGCATGAGAAAAATAGTGAACGAATTTTATGGTGACCGATGGAATTGATTTGGAATTTTACCTCAAATTGTATACGCGACAAAGGGATTTTTGCTGGGATCGACCTATGCCACGAACGCCTCCAAACCTATTTTTCTAGCCTTCTAATAGAGACCAAGAACACAGGAAAAATGGTCTAATGCTTGGGAAAAATCGTATGTGAGGATGACGGATTATTTGTGTATTTAGGGTTTTGGATTGCTTCGGTTTGTTGTATTTGGAGAGAACAAATGATGAGGGCTGAATAAATTGGTAAATGCCGTGAGAAGAGGGGGGGGGGGAATTGCTATAATCACGGCAAAATTCAAGGCTCATTCAATTTGATTTAATTTTCTTCAATTTACCAATTAATATCTCCTTAATTGATTTTAAAAGATTTTAATTGTTTTACAAAAATACAATTCGGCTACTTAAGGTATTTAAGGGTCCATTAGATGTTTTTAATGTGTCATATGAGTCTTAATGTACAATTGTTTCATATGTTATTTATTTACAAAAATTTGGGATCAAAAAGATATATTATAAACTTATTTATCAAAGTTTTAGATTGTAAGGGCATTTTGGTCTTTTTACACATTTTAGATTTTAGGGTTTTACATGGATACTTGTGTTCTTCTCTTGCAAGTGAAGAGGAATGAAGAGGATTACCTGAAGGATGATTGGATCACTCTTGAACAAAAGAAAAACTAACCTAAATGATCTAAGAAAGAAAGTGTGAAGAGAGTATTCAACTCAGAAGGTTTTGTGTGTGTAAGGATGCCTAAAAACTGTGAAAGGGGTTGGTATTTATAGGCAAAGAAAATCTGAACGTTACAGAAAATTTTGTACGGACGGCTCCGTTAAATACCCCACGGCTCCATTAAATTTAACGGAACCGTGGAGCCGTCGTAGACTAGGACGCTCCAAATTTTGTCTTTTCTGGTGAAAACTTATTTGGGGAAGGTTGGAGCTGATTTTGGGGCGAAAAATAGCTGTTGTGATTTTCAAACTTATTTTTCCATTAAAACATTTCTTAATATTTCAAAAATAATTTGTCATGTGTATTTTTGAAAAAAAAAATGTTTTGTCCCATTTAAAATGTGAATTTTCAAAACATAAATTCACTTCTTTGATCACTAGTTCAAGTTGTAACTTTGTTCAGGAGTGATTTGCGTAGAAACGGGATCTTCCGATTAAAGACTTGTTTACGTTGATTTTAACGTATCATGATTTCACATTTTGTCATCCTCAAAACGTGAAGTAATCGAAAGATATAAATAACGTTTTTAGAACATTATTTGCATCAACAATCTCCCCCTTTTTGATGATGACAAAATATAAACTCATGTTAGGTTAAAATTAGTTTTAACAAGTTTTTAATGAGTTTACTCCCATTTCTCCCCCTTTTTGTCTAATCAAAAAGGTGACAAAGGCTCCCCCTTGATGTGTACTCCCCCTCATTTGGAGAACACAAAGGAATCGAGCAATGGTTCTTGCTACAAAACAAAGTTAGAAGATACATATATAATATGTAACAAGTAGCACATTATGACAAATATCCAACCACACAAGAAGAAAAGTAGGTAAGAGCTAAAAATGATAGCCAACAACCCTCATAAGAGCCCATTCATTCATTAAAAGAAAATAAATGTCATACATGGATATGACTTCATGGAAACATAAAAGAGACAATGATAAGCATAAATCTCTAATGACTAGAGGCATGTTTCATTTCCAAGAGGGCTCCTAAAGACCTATTGTGGGTTAGGAGGTGGTGGAGATTGGGGCCCCATTTGGGATGGTGGTGGTGTCAAGAGATGTTCTATAAAGTAGAACATGAAATGAATCTCGTCTCTTAAGAAGTAGATGAGATTACGGTTATGGAGACAACATAGGCAATTAGCACTATGGAAATCAAAGGGATGTGGTTGATTGGGTTGTGCCATGATAGGAGATGGTGATTGTGGTAGGTTTGTTGGAGGTGAAATTGGCATGGCATTGTCCAATGAAGTTAAGGGGGATGATGTGTACTCCATTGATGATGTAGTGTAGAAGGATGACGAAGATGTTGTATAGGTAGAGGATGTTTTAGAGGGTGCATAAGGTGGTGATGGTGAGTATGGAGTGGTTTAGAAAGGTGGTGTCATAGCTTCATCATCTTTAGTGAGATCCACAAAGAGTGGTTTTGAGGGTGGTTTCACAGTTATCCTAGGTTTCTTGGAGATGTGAGAGGTGGAACCTTGTGTGGAAGACATGGTGTTTGTGTGATGGGAGGTTGAAGGTGAAGTGCAAGATAAGCTTGCAAGGGTGAGGCCTTAAATAGGCAAGTTGGGTGAAATTTGAATTAAAGTTGATGGGAGTTTCCTATGGTGTAGTAAGAGAATCTTAGGGTGTGTGAGGTTTGCAAAAATTTGCAGGTTTGAGGTTAGGGGTGTAGGGTTTTTGGTAGGAACAGTAATAATCCATCAAACAGGGGTACGGTTCCTTTAAATGACCCACGGTACCTTTAAATTTAATGTTACCGTCCATATTTAATGGTACCGTGCCACTGTTTGCAAGAATATTTCTGTGCAGGCTAGTTCTGGGCAGCTAGGGGGATGTTTTCTAGGGGAACTAATTCCTGGAAATGATAGTGCCTCAACTCACTAGGTACTTGTTTTCCTAAAGTGTCCCATTTAAGCTACAACTAGCACATAAAGACTATCATGTAGTTTCCTAGGATAATTATAAGCATGCAATAAGAAGAGACAAAATAGGCTATCATCCAAATATCACATAGATTGATTAGGCAAGGAGATAGTTAAGCATGCAATAAATCCATTAGTATTTATTTATAGAGAAATCTTAGTAAGAAACATAGATTTCTTCAAGACTTATGACTTGAGCATTCCCCCATTCTTGGCATACTCTTGTCTTGAGCATGAGTCTCATTTTCATGATTTGGATCATCAAAGGGTGCATAATGGGTGGAGGATTCGGAAATGAGAATTGATGAGACATGTGACTCGTTTATGGGTTGCATGATGGGTTTGACAAGGGAGTATTGAGGACCGTTAAGGTATGGGTGTAGGTTCATGAAATGGTGATAGAGACGGGTTAGGAACATCCCATAGGGTATCAATTTATTCCTGTTACCCTTGAGATGGACAATTCGCTTAGCGAAAAAGTAAGCGAGGTTGTAAGGTTGTTGGGTTAGGAGACAGTAAATCATATGAGCACAACACGCCGGGAGTTGCTTACGATTTCCTGTGAGACTTAGAACATTTTCTCGCAGGATGATTGCCCAAGAAAGTAGTTCATGACGAACCTCTTCCAAAAGAATTTTCGTTGGATTAGGGTAAGAGGAGTACTTATGAGTACGGATGATTTTGGTTAGTTCGGTGGGAGAGGGTATGTAGGAACAATATGGACTATTCTCTTCACGATAGTTGAAGAGTGACTCAAGACACCAATCCTCAGTATAGGCACATAACCCATGATTGGGGATTTGAAGGATTTGAGCAAATTGCTCAAGGGTTAGGACAAATTTAAAATTTCTGACCCAAAACCAAAGAGACAATGATTGATCCTCGTTACGTACGAGTTCAACTTGTCGAAAGGATTCCAACATAAAGCGAGGAAAAATGTGCTCGTTTATGTGGAGTAAGCAATCGAATCCTATAGCTCTAAAAGAAGTTTTGATGTCCCGATGGTAAACAAGGGATGGATCAATGACACGGCCTTCATGAAACCGACGGGTTTCAAGATTGACATAGGCACGAATGTGGTTACCGGGAGTTGTGGGTTCTTGTGATATTTGGGGTGTGTAGGTGTCGGTTAGGAGATGATCAAAATCATATTCATGAGACATTTTTGTTTCCTATAAAAGTGTTTTTAGGAAAAATTAGTATTAAGAATAGTTGCATTATGTGCACATGCCTAGTGTGTGCCTATATGCAAACTATGTGGAGGTGCGGCAATCTCGACTCAAAAGAAAATAATGAGATTACCCAAAAACTCCTAATTTTACTTTTGCTCATGCAAAGAAGTCGAAGACTACATATTGATTATGTAGTTCGATCATGATTTGTGAGATCTTGTATGCAAGAGAAAGTGTTTTTAGTTTGCATCAACAATGCATGAAAAGAACAATTTCATGGTCCTAGTTTCGTGAGATTTTGAAAATGATGGAATTAGGGTGTTTTGGTAACCTCAATGTTTTGGTACCAAATATTTTGAAATGTTTTGGTGTTGATGACTTCTAATTGAAAATTTTCTAGAAAAATTGAAAAAACCCAATTCAATTTTCATCAATGCATAAACCCTAGACCCAAAATTAAAAAATTGGAGTAAGATGACCTACAATTTTTGTTGAAAAAGGGTGAGAATGATTGAGGATCTTGAAACTCAATGTCTTGAATATGATCTTGAAGGGGTTTAATTAAGTGTTGGGTGTGAGGTTAAGTTATGACAGCAGTTACTGAGGTTATGAGGGTTTGGAATGAGTGGTGTGAAAAAGGGGAACTGAAATACGGAATGTTCCAGATGCATGGTTCCACGGTACCGTTAAATTTAACGGTGCCGTGCCACATTTAGTGGAGCCGTGTATCTGCAGGGATGGTTTTCTGTCCCATTTTGATGTTTGACGAATAAGTCTCGCTGTTTTAGAGAGACTCTATGACACGAGGAAGGAATTTATACCTAATAAATTCCTTTGACTAGGGAACCTAAACTAGACTTATCGAGACACACGAGATTACTTCAAGAGTCATGAGGTTTATGAAACATGTTCCATCATTCCTAAACCTAGACGAAGGTAGTTAAAGGATTCTCGTTTGAGAGGTTTGGTAAGGATGTCAGCGATATTGTCCTGAGAAGGAACTTTCTCAATAGAAATATTTCCTTTCTGAACATTATCACGAAGGAAGTGGTGGCGAATTTCGATATGTTTAGTACGGGAGTGTTGAACGGGGTTCTTGCTCAAGTCAATAGCACCTTTATTATCACACATAATGGGAATGTCATCTAAATGAATGTCATAGTCTATAAGGGCTTGTTTCATCCATAGTGCTTGTTGACATGCCTTTCCGGCGCTTACGTACTCGGCTTCGGTTGTGGAGATAGCAAGAGCCGTTTGTTTCTTGGAGAACCAAGAAGTTAAGCAACAACCCATGAAGGTACAAACGCCACTCGTACTCTTTCGATCCACATAATCTCCCGCATGATCAGAGTCAACATAGACAACAGTTTCTACACCGGTCCCCTTGGGATAGAATAATCCCAAGTGTATAGTGCCTTTAATGTATCGGAAGATACGCTTAACCGCTTCAAGGTGAGAGGTTTTGGGATCCTCTTGGAAGCGAGCACAAAGGCAGACACTAAACATGATTTCGGGCCTACTTGCCATGAGGTATAGTAAACTTCCTATCATACCTCTATACTTAGTGTTATCCACGGACTCACCTTCTTCATCTTTCGTGAGTTTTATTTTCGTGGACATGGGGGTTTTCATGGGCTTAGACTCTTCTAAACTAAACTTCTTAAGCATTTCTTTACTATATTTAGCTTGATTAAAGAAGATACCATCTTTTATTTGTTTGATTTGTAAACCAAGGAAGAAGTTCAATTCACCCATCATGCTCATCTCAAACTCGTCATGCATGATCTTAGAGAAATAATCGCACATCTCTGAACAAGTTGATCCGAATATAATGTCGTCGACATATATTTGAACAATGATGAGATGTGAATCTCTTTTCTTTGTGAAGAGTGTGTTATCAACCTTTCCCATGGTATATTCATGTTTAATCAAGAAAGCTTTCAGTCTATCATACCAAGCTTTAGGAGCTTGTTTAAGACCATAGAGTGCTTTCTTGAGCTTGTAAACATGATTCGGATATTCGAAATCAACGAATCCCAGAGGTTGTGCAACATACACCTCCTCGTTGATATAACCATTAAGGAACGCACTCTTCACGTCCATTTGGTATAGTTTAAAGTCTAAGGCACAAGCATAGGCAAGGAGTATTCTAATTGATTCTAATCTAGCTACGGGTGCATAGGTTTCATCATAATCTATTCCCACTTGTTGGTTATAGCCTTGTGCTACCAACCTTGCCTTATTCCTAACTACGACGCCATTTTCGTCGAGTTTATTCCTAAACACCCACTTAGTTCCTATGATTGTTTGATTCTTAGGAAGAGGTACTAAATCCCAAACTTGGTTGTGGTGAATTGATTAAGTTCTTCTTGCATGGCAAGTATCCAACTTTCATCCTTAATCGCTTCACCTACATTCTTAGGTTCTACGGTTGATATGAAACAAAAGAAATTACTTTTGTTTTGTGTTTGTGACCTAAGGGTTCTTTGGTTTAAATTACCTATGACATTTTCAATAGGATGGTTTTTGGATTCCTTAATGTTGACAATTTCGTCAACTTCAACTATTTCATCCTCAATGTCATCTTCTAAGGTTTTCTTGCCATTGACCCTAATGGCTTCATCCTCATCTAAGTCATCATCCACCAAGGGTGATGTCTTAGTTTGTGTAGGACTTTCATCGAATGTCACGTTGAGTGATTCTTCGACTTTCATGGTTTCTCTATTTAGGACAACATAGGCTTTACTATTTTGGGAGTAACCTAGAAAGATACCTTCGTAAGACTTTGGGTCAAACTTGGTGAGGTAATCTTTAGTGTTTAGTATGAAGCACTTGCTTCCAAACACTCTAAAGTAATCAAGAGTAGGTTTTCTACCTATCATTATTTCATATGGGGTTTTTCCTAGGATAGATCTAATTAGAATCCTATTAAGAATATAAGTTTAGGTGTCCACCGCATTACACCAAAACTTTTGCGGAATTGATTGTTCATTCAACATCGTTCTACTCATCTCTTGTAGAGTACGATTTTTCCGCTCTACTACCCCATTTGATTGTGGAGTGCGTGGAGCCGAGAAATTGTGAGTAATACCATTAGCATCACAATATACTCCAAATTGCACTTCATTATCAAATTCCCGACCATGATCCGTCCTAATAGCGACTATTGTACATCCTAGTTGGTTTTGGACTTTCCTACTAAAGATTTCAAATTCCTCAAAAGCTTGAGTCTTATTCTTAAGAAATCTAGTCCAAGTATACCGAGAATAGTCATCAACTATTACTAAGGTGTAGTAATTTCCTCCGTAGCTCCGTACGGCAGATGGACCAAATAAGTCCATGTGAAGGAGTTCTAGGCATCTAGAGGTCGAGACCATATTCTTAGCTTTGTGACTTGAATGAGCTTGTTTTCCAACTTTACAAGCGTCACAAAAGTGTTTGTCAAACTTAATCTTAGGCAGGTTTCTAACTAATTCCTTAGATGCCAATGATTGTATCAAACGCATATTGGCGTGACCTAACCTCCTATGCCATAGAGTTGAATTATCATCTATGGTTGCTAAGCATATCCTATCCTGAGGCTTATTTCCTATTTTCATAACAAATAAGCCATTTTTCCTAACTCCTTTGCCTATGGTTTTACCATCCTTAATTATCTCACTTCCCTCTTCAGAGAATATAACTCTACACTTATTATCTACCATTTGACTAATGCTAAGCAAATTAAATCCTAAGTTATCTACATGCTCAACATTTCTAATAGTGAGGGAGTTTTGAGTGATCGTACCTTTGCCTATAATGTTGCCCTTAAGTTTGCTACCGAAAGTGACATTACCTCCGTTGTATGCCTTGTATGATGAGAATAAACTTCGGTTACCCGTCATATGGTTGGTGCATCCACTATCCTTGACCCATTCATCAGGCTCCAAGTCAATTCCCAAGCATATCTCATTTGAAGTATGAGCCATTAGACATGTTTCATCCTTGGGCTTCTTTTCTTCATCATCACCGCTATCACTCCAGGAGCCTCCTATGAGAGCTCGTTAGTTATTGAATTTCGATGGTTTGGGACACTCTCCTATGAGGTGATTAGGATCTCCGCACCTAAAGCACTTCCTATCACTTGTCCCTTTCTTTTCAACATGGTTCTTTTGTGATGTCTTCTTCTCATCACGAGGTTGCCTAACGAACCTACCTCTTCTCCTAAAGAACTTTTTAAATTCCCTAACCGCTAATGCATATTCCTCATCTTCACTATCGGAACTCGAGCATTCCTCATCACTAGACTCCTTCTTGGCTTTCAATGCTAGAGACCTAACTCTCTCGCTTTTGCCTTTGACTATGTCGGATTCCTTCTTGATTATCATCTCGTGAACTTTCAAGTTTCCTATAAGTTCATCGAGTGACAAAGTCGCCAAGTCCTTTGACTCTTCTATGGCGGTGACCTTTGCTCTCCATTTAGGATGTAGAGCCCTAAGAAACTTCCTAACATAATTCTTGCTAGAGTAACCTTCATCAAGAGCTTTAAGACTAGTGATAATAGTATTAAATCTAGCAAAAGCATTATCTATTGACTCATCTTCCGAAATGGAAAATTGTTCATATTGTTGAACAAGAAGATCTATCTAGTTCTCTTTGACTTGGTTATTACCTTGGTGAGTGACTAACAAAGTTTTCCAAATATCTTTTGCCGTATTACACATGAAAATTCTTTCAAATTCCTTTTTAGGCAAAGCATTATAAATCATCATTTTAGCCTCATTATTTTTGGCTAATTTCCTTTTAAGTTCATCACTTTGTTTATCATAAGAAACTATTTCATCCTTTTTAGTTTCCGGATTCATTTGAAAGGGTTGAAAGTCACCCTCGGTAATAACATGCCAAAGATCAATGTCTTTTGACTTCACATACGTTTCGAATCTTGTTTTCCAATAAATAAAACAATCGGTTTCGAAAAGTGGTGGTCTTTGCATAGATTGCCCTTCTAGATATTTGTCGGAATCCATTGATCGATTCAAGTTTTAAAATACAATATACTTTAAAATCTTGACTAACCTGGCTCTGATACTAATTGTGGGAAACTAGAAAGGGGGGTTGAATAGTTTACCGGTTTAAAAAATCCTTTTAAAAATCTTGTTTTAAAAGTTAGCAATTGGAAACTTTGATTCGAACTTTATGTGTAACCAATCAACACCAATATGAACTACACACTAAGCTAAGTAATAATAACAAATAAAAGTAAAGAGTAGAGTTGGAAAGATCAAACCGAGACAAAGGATTTATAGTGGTTCGGCTACGAAGCTCTTCTTCGCCCTACTCCACTCCCCGAGTACCACACTCGAGAGTTTCAAGCACTATGTCAACAACCTCCCTTCAGGCGGAGAAAACCGTACACGTCGCTTATCCTATTACCGACACTAAGCTAAATGTCGAGTGCTAATCTTAGCTAGCACCAATCTACCAAGGTCCACGTGACCAAGTACTCAAGCCCAGTGGCTACAAGAGATCACCACGATCTCAACACGATCACAAAGATCAACTCTCACTTCACTCTACTTAATCTAGCTACTCTAGATCCTTTGATCACTCACACACAAGCCCGATGGCTTTAAGAGATCTTCACTATCTCTTAAGATCACAATGATCTTCACTCACACTCTCACAAAAGAAAGATAATCTTGATGTATGCTAAGATACAATCAAGGATGTAACAAGTGTTACAAAACCTAACAACTACAACTCTTGTATCTTCTTGAATACCTTGAGTTCTTCTCTTGCTAATGAAGAGGAATGATAACACCTTGTATCAACTTGGACACTTGTGTTCTTCTCTTGATAATGAAGAGGAATGATAACACCTTGTATCAACTTGGATACTTGTGTTCTTCTCTTGATAATGAAGAGGAATGATAACACCTTGTATCAACTTGGATACTTGTGTTCTTCTCTTGCAAGTGAAGAGGAATGAAGAGGATCACTTGAAGGATGATTGGATCACTCTTGAACAAAAGAAAAACTAACCTAAATGATCTAAGAAAGAAAGTGTGAAGAGAGTATTCAACTCAGAAAGTTTTGTGTGTGTAAGGATGCCTAAAAACTGTGAAAGGGGTTGGTATTTATAGGCAAAGAAAATCTGAACGTTACAGAAAATTTTGTACGGACGGCTCCGTTAAATACCCCACGGCTCCATTAAATTTAACGGAACCGTGGAGCCGTCGTAGACTAGGACGCTCCAAATTTTGTCTTTTCTGGTGAAAACTTATTTGGGGAAGGTTGGAGCTGATTTTGGGGGGAAAAATAGCTGTTGTGATTTTCAAACTTATTTTTCCATTAAAACATTTCTTAATATTTCAAAAATAATTTGTCATGTGTATTTAAAAAAAAATATTTTGTCCCATTTAAAATGTGAATTTTCAAAACATAAATTCACTTCTTTGATCACTAGTTCAAGTTGTAACTTTGTTCAAGAGTGATTTGCGTAGAAACGGGATCTTCCGATTAAAGACTTGTTTACGTTGATTTTAACGTATCATGATTTCACATTTTGTCATCCTCAAAACATGAAGTAATCGAAAGATATAAATAACGTTTTTAGAACATTATTTGCATCGACAATGTGACCAAGCCTCCTATGCCATTTTATTGACTCATCCAATGTGGTTTTTGCAAGCAAACAAGTAAGATTCTCTTTAGGAACAATGTTCTTCGTGTCAACACTGTACATGTTGCCCTTTCTTGGAATTTTAAGAAGTACTTGACTTTTATCAGACATCTTAATATCAGAAGAAAGCACAAGACATTCAGTGTCAGTAAAAAGAACCTTGTTCTTTTTGTCACACACTTATGAGACACTAAAGAGATTATACTTAAGTTCTTTTACAAAGTACACATCTTCAAAGTCTAAATTTCCAATCTTAATGGTACCTTTACCGGAAATTTTGCCACCAATACCTCCTCCAAAGCTAACATATCCTCTATCTAATGATTGAAAGTCTAAAAGATAAGACATATTTCCTGTCATGTGCCTTGAACATCCACTGTCTGAGAATCCTTGATCTTCTTCTAAAGTATTTGAATGTTCCTGCACATGTAATAAGGAGTATTAGTTTTCTTTGGGGACCCAAGCCATTACTGACTTGGATCTGCCTCGTGCATCAATATAATCTAATCTTTTCAAAATAATTGATGCACCATTAGGTTTAATTGGTCTCCACACCCAACATGCTGAGGCCTTAACAGCATTTGCCCTGTTTTTCCTAGCAGTAGTATGAATTGCTTGCCTAGCAGTAGGAATTGCTAGCTTTGCAGTTGTACCCTTTGGTTTCCAAATTTGTTTTTGGACCACTGCTTTTGATTGAAAGGGCCTTTTAACAGTTATTGGTGCATGTTTGTAAGTTGTTTTTGCACCTTGTACTGCTGGTTTTGGGTAAACAGTCTGAAATGGTCTAGCAGTAGGAACTGCTTGTCTGCCAGACTTGAATGAAACTGCTCTGGGTTTTGTTCTAGTAAAATTAGAGTGACTTTTAGTTGTATGACTTTTTAAATTCACCCTATGATTTGAATACCCAGATACCCATTGGTTACAGAAAGCTTCAAGATGATCAAAACTTCCACAAGTGTAACAAGCTTTGTTATAAAAGACAAAGTCATCACCTAGTTGGTGAGACTTGAGGCCATTCCAATTCCTTTGGTTGCCTCTGGGCTTGTTTGTGGTTCTATATTGCTCATAATATCTTACTGGTTGCCTTACATGTTTAACATTGGTTTTAGGCCTATCAGTATCATTTTTGACCAACTTAGGAACACTTGTTCTTGCTTTCTTAACAACATCAGGTTTAGACATACCTGTTCTACCTCATCATCATCAGATGTCCACTCTTCAATGATTGGACCATCTGATTTACTACCAGAGGACACTTTGTCCTCAAGGAGTGAAGCATCCCTTTCACTCTTAAAGACTTCTTCTACCTTAGGACTATCAGTAGATTTAGAACCATATTCAACTTTTGGTTCTTGAAACTCTTCTAAACCTGTGTGTGCTAGGTCAATACCTGGAGGTGAAGGAACACCTCTAAATGGTGGAGGAACAGACTTGTAACCTATACCAGATTTAGCTTTATTGACTACTTGAGCTTCCCAAATTTTATTGATTCCATCTGAGGCATGAGCTAGAGTATCTACTGTTATCTTAACATTGTCATTTACCTTTTTGACCTTTTCTAGTTCTTCTTTCAGTGCACAAATCACATCTATTTTGTACTCTAAGTCTCTTTTTAGCACAACTATGTCATCAGCTAGACATCTTTTATGATTAGCTAAGTTATAACTTGTATCACTTAGCTCTAATAGTCGATTATCAGATTGCTTTTTAAGTATTTCAAAAGCTTTAAGAGCAGAGCAAGATTCAGAACAACTGATTTTAGAATTTACCTCAGTATCAGTAAAGGCCATCAATGCAATCTCAGTTGCCACCATTGCAGCTTCTGTTGGTGCTTCCTCTTCATCAGCTATGAAGCTCCAATCATAGCTAACACCATCAATAGCTAGCATAGCCATTGGCTCTTCCACTGTGACTTCCTTCTTCTTGTCTTGCTTATACCAAGTGCTCCTATTATCCTGCTTTCTTGGCTTTCTGCACTCTCTTGCAAAGTGTCCCAACTTGTGACAATTGAAACACTTTACTTTCATCTTATCAAACCCAGCAGTTTCATTACCACTAATGGTAATTGGTATGTGCTTAAACAGGTACCTTTATTTGACCAAAATCGGACCAAAATGACAAAAACCCGTCCATAACGCCAAAAGATATAGTGTTTTTGTGTTTTGTTTATGCAGGGACGGATATCGCGAAAAACCGACAAAAAGACACAAGAAAACAAGAAAACGAGCACGGGATACGGAAAAGGCTCAGAACCGGAACCGGGAAAGAAAATATGGTCAAAAAGTCAACCGAGATCCTCCAAGTATCAAAGTTTGTCATATTCATCCCTTAGATCATCTTTGAAAAAGTGGCAAGATCAGTCCCTTGAAAATCCAGAAATTACAAAATTAGTCCCTAGAATCTTTAACCCTTAACCCTTAAAAACCTTATAACCCGGATCACAACTTATGCACAACCCACTTATCTATCCAACCCAACTCTACCCAGCCCAATCCATTCCTACACCTAATCCAGCCCACCTCTAATCCCCGTGACCCGATCCAAAATCTTTACCCGGTCAAACCCCTTAACACACCCAGTCAAAAGATAAAATTAAAAAACAAACACACCCTACCTCTCTCACACTCTCAAACCCGCTCCAAAAATTCACCCCCAATTCCATTATTACTGTTCACCCGCAACCCTAACATTTACCGTACAAAAAATTACGGTAATTAAGGGCAATATTGGCAATGATTGGCCCTTCTAGAAGTTCCTGACAAAGAGAATGACGCGTGGCAGCTGTTGATTGGACCGAACAACGCACGAAGTTGATCACACGGCTGGAAATAAAGGAGTAGTGACCAAGGCATGATCTAAGGGTGATGGATAGCTCGAGAGCACGAGGATCGCCAGCGTGGACAGCCCAGAAGGTTCCCCTGAAGCTTATAAATAGAGTCTCTCCTCCTCACAGTAGGGATGTCCAAATTTTATGTCTTAAAAATTTGTTACCATTTTCATTTCTGTCATTTAAAGTTTTTCGTAGTGTAATTTTTATTTCCAGTTGTAATTTACCTTTCAGACATCATTTTGTACTCAGTTTTTTTATTTTTAATGAAAGTCAAATTTGGTCAAACTTACTGTTAATCTGCTTATTCTGGTTTTAAGTGTTTATAGTTGAACTATTTGCTTCTTAGGTATTGTTTTGATGTAAGTTGTTGGTTTATGAGCATAATCTTCTCATTTCTGTCTATAATTGCTTAAGTCAAGAAAAAAAGTCAAAATCAGCCATTCTGCTTAATCAGCTTATTTACTTTTGAAAACTTGTTTTCTAGATTAAAACTAGTCTAGTGGTTTTTGGAATTCTGTTTTTCAACTTTTAAAAGGTCCATCTGTATTTAATAGCAAATTCAGATCAGTAAGGGTGTTTTGTTGAAATCAGCTTATGGGTTAAAATGGGTATGAATTGAGATATACTGTTCATATGCCAGGTTTCTGAGAATTTTTGAGCTGATTCATAGGTATTGTAGCTGTTTTCATTAGAAGATAGGGTAGATTGAGGAGTAGTTAAGATTTTGTGCTAGTAAGTTTGATCTTTTGGGGCTGAATAAGTTTAAATAATCCCCTGCATAGACTGAGCTTATTTAAGATCCTATTGTTGCTTTTTCTGAGTTACTTTTAGTGGTTTAAGAAAGGTCATAGGGGCTGGTTTGCTGTGGAATTGATTTTCACAAGTTTGCGCCAAAAACTCCACTGCTGTCTCAGATTCTTATGTGCAGACTCCCCTAAAAGCTGCTGTTCTAACTCTTGTTGTAGCTTATAGGAATAAGCTGAGACCTCAACCTTTGGTTTGTAGCTAGTTTGAACAACAAGCTTGAAGTATAATATCTGGGATTAGAAATTAGAGCTTATTTAGGTAGCTTATTTTGGGCTGCAAGTAGCCCCTTTAAGAACTGTTTTAGCTTGTTTCAAATTCAGTCCCCAACTGCACTTTTTCTAGGCTTGATTTAGATAAGAAAATGTTGTTAGATTTTGGAATTTGAAGTATTTTTGGGTAACTAATAGTACTGGCTTGATTTTGCCCCCATTAGGTTTAAGTTCAGAGCTTATTAGAACTGCTTAATTAGTGCTGCAATAGGGCTGATCAAGCCATTTGTTCTTGTTCTAATTTGAAACTGATCAGCTTAATTTCTGCTTATTGCTTTTGTTTATTGCATCAATTTCAGTTGTTTTAAGTGTCTAGTAGCATGATTAATCAGTTTAGAGCTTTTGAGAAATTTTGGTCAACTTTTGCTTATTTCTAGCTTATTTCCAAACTGCTTTTTGGGCTGTTCAGCTTATTTTGGCTTATTCACTTCCTGAAATTATTTTTCATAGATTAGTTATTTAATTTTAGAATTACTCCAAAATTTCCAGATTTTTCCTACTTGTTTTACTATTTTTAAATCATTTAAATAGTTTTAATTAATTTTAAATTCATAAAAAATTATTAAAAAGTCAAAAAAATATTTTTCTTTTTCCAAAAATTTTCTTTTATCAGTTTTAATATAGGAAATTTATTTTTATATTTTTAGGTTTTAAATTTTAGAAAATCACTTTTTATTTACGTTTTAAATTTCGTCACGTAACGTTTTTAAATTCAATTTTCATTCTTAGGTTTTCATGCTTAGCTTAGTTGTTTTCTTAGCATAATTAGTTGTTAATCTTGATTGTTATTTTAATATTAGTAGTGTAATCAAAAATCAATCACTCTTATTCACATTCACTACACGAATCACGTTCCGGGAACACAAATTCCATTTGATCTTCGTCGGGACAAACGACTCGGGTTTTGCATATTTCTTGTGCAATTCTCCCTTGATCTATAATTGACTCAAATCAATTTTTGGCGCCGCTGCCGGGGAAGGTTGAAGTGAGTTCGTGATTCCGTTTTTCGATTCGTGTTTTGAAGACCCTTCCTCGGAAGTTATCGTTTTTATAAAAATAAAAATACAAAAAGAAAATAATTAAAAAACACTTTTCCTAAAGTGTTTTCACCATTAATAATAAATCCTCGCTCTCGAGAGGGCGTTGTAAACCATTCCGAATAAACAACAAAAGAGATCGTGTAGTTAAACGTTGCTTGGATTATTTCTTTACTACAACCTAATTACGGGGTTTAAGGAAGTCTTGACATTAAATTGCAGACTGAAGAGAGATCCATTCTTCTCTCCCGCCACGCTGCGCGTAGTTTTGAAAGAAACGAGTACGGTTGATAAAACGATCACCAAAAATATAATTATCTTTCCTTTAATATAAAAATCCAAAAAGATTTTATTTTCAAATTTATTTTTCTTTTGTTATTTTCTATGTTTTTAAACTTAAAAACCCAAAAATATTCTTCTTTAATCCTCTTAAATGTTTAATTCTTCTTCTCTAATCCTCTAAACCGATAATTCTTTCTCTTCACCCTCTTATGTTTAATTCTTATGGATCCGACTTGTGCTAAGTGTGGCGAACCTTTCTTCGGAGGGTTGTGTGTTTGGTGTACGTGCGAGCAATGTGGTAGTAATATTCGTGACGGAGTTTGTTGGTTTTGTAATTCTCACACATATGATCAAAGATCGTTCAACAATCCTTCAAACATTTCCGGTTACCCTCCAACACCACCGCCGCCTCCGTTCACTTGTTTTAATTGTGGAAATCCCTCCGAAGAAGAAGTACCTTGTGGACAATGTTTTTGTAATCAATGTGGATACACAAATTGTATGTGCATCCCCGCGAGTGCTGAAACGTCTTACGCTTACGATACGAGCTTTGATAATTATCCTCAAAATGATTTCAATCTTCCTTCTCAAAAACTCTTATGAGCAAGAACCGTATACGCCTAGTTTTGAGCCTTGTGGGGAGTCATTGAAAATTCTCAGTATGAGCCAAATTTGTGTGATAATGACAAACCCACCATTTCGGAGTCACTCCAAGCACCCAACGAGGGTTACGAGGATGATTTTTTTGAACTTAAGGCTTTTAAGATCCACATTGAACAACTTCAAGCTTTGTCAAAAATGTCGAAATGTCGTATTGATAATGGACCATCGATTCCTATTCCCTCTCCGGTGAGGGAAATGGAACAAGAAACCGAGGTGACAAAGGACCCGGTACTTTCCACTAACAATGGAAGTGCTAAATACGTCCAACCTACGGTTGTCCAAGAATCTAAGCCTACAATTGCTCCTCCTAAACCGTCAAAAATTGATCCTAACCTTTCTCGATTTACGGTTAAGAGTTTGTCAAGCAAACGAGCTGAGCTTAAAACAATGTCTAAAAAGAACAACTTGCCTTATCTTCACGTTTATCAAGAACAAGAACCAGAGACCATAACGGAAGTGGTGGAAATTCCTAGCTCTCAGAGCACATCACTTGTCCCACCTCCGGATTCTTCAAGATGTTCTTCGAGACTTGTTATTGATGATTCCACTTCGTCCATAATTATTGAGTCCGTTGATGATCATGATGAGATATTTACCGATTCTGATGACGATTATACTTCTTTATCTTGTGGAGAAATCGATTATGCTGAAGAGGAAACTCCTCCAATCATTTCCGACTCTTCCCCTTCCCTCACTCCGTTTGAGGGAAGTAATCCTCTCTTGGAAGAGATCGATGCTTGTCTTAAAGATGAATCAATTTCGCCGGAAATTGATGATTCTTGTCTTGATCCGGAGGGAGATATTCTTTTTCTTGAAAAACTATTGAACGATGAACCATTACATTCTCTCCCTCCGAAGGAAGTTGAAATCAATCCTTCAAAAGAAGTTGATGAGCTTGTTTCCGAAACATTCAACACGACTTTCACCAATCCTCTATTTGATTTCGGGTCTGACGTTACTTTTATTTCAGATAACCCTATCTTTGATAGTCAGATGGAGGAGAGTGATGAGTATGTGACGGAACCTGAGCTCACAGATCATCATATGATTGATTCTCTTCATGAGGAGTTCTCCGGTGAACTCACTCATATCATACCTCCTCCGGAGTATGATTACTTTGCTTTTGATGAAGATCCTGACCCGGGGGGAGATGTACTCTATCATAAGAGTTTACTTGTCGATGATATCCTCCCGACCCTCCCGCCCGAGGTCTTTGTTGATTATAACCATAAGAGCTTCAATGTTGATATTCAAGATCAGAAAAATGGTAATCTTGAGGATGAAGAATGGATCTTCATTGTGATTAAGATTCTTCTCCCTTTCTTCACCTATACGGTGATTTCTCCTATCTTTCACTCCTTCGGGAGTGAAGATACAATCTTTGACCCCGGCATTTTCTTTTCTATCTAGAGCCGCGGGTATCTCATCGGAGTGGAACTTTCGTGTGCTTCAATGTTTATCCAAACATCTTGAACGAAAGTCTGATTGAGATTATCTCTTCCACTTGCTCCCCCAAGAACAAATAAATTCGGGGTCGAGTCAAGCTCATGTGACTCGGTTACCAAAAAAACAAGCGCTTCATGGGAGGCACCCCATGCTTGTCCATCTATCTTCTTTTCTCTTTTCTAATAAAACGTGAGGAGGGCTCCCTCTTCCAGATCTTGTGTTTCGTGTTTTCTGTGGTATGTCCAGGAATGCCCGATGATGAAGACTCTCGTGCTCGTGGCTTGTTTCTCTCCACTCGAGTTTCATCATTCGTTGCTTATCCGATATCCTAAAATCTTATCGTTTTACATCTATCTTTTGGTATAATTAATAAACGGCCTTAGATTTATGTAGGAGAACCCTTACCTTTAAGACATTGAGGACAATGTCTCGTTTTAGTCTGGGGGGGTAATCTTTCGATTTGATTTTTTCCTTGCATTTTTTGCCGTTTTCTCATGCAACCCCGTTTTTCCTCCAAAAATTGAAAAAATCCAAAAAAAATGAGAAAAATTTTAAAATTTTTTGCAAAAATATAATAAATTTTGACATTTTTGTTGATTTTCCGCTGGAGAGAGTAGGAATAAAATTCTGACTTGACCGGGCGTGTTGAGCCCTAGCTTGTCTCCTTAACCTTTTATAATCCATAAGCTCGTGCTAGTCTTTTACACAAGGAGCTAGAAAACGCGAATTCTTTTTAAGAGTTTGCAAGTTCCCATAATTGACTTTATATATGCATGGCTTGATTATTTGGCTAAGCATTCGCGGATCTTATTATTTAAGATTTTAAATTTGCGAAGAACGAGAAATGATAGAGTTGTTTATAAGTTAGATTGCTAAACGTGGAGTAGTTGGATCTCTTTAGATCTCATCGAAGTTATTTGTGGCTTTTTGTTCCCATAAGCTTGTTTCACTCAAAAATAGTAATCTAAGAATAATTAAAGGTATTTTGGTTTTGGCGATAATTAGTTTCTATTTCTTCCTTAGAGAATTCTTGCTTATGAAAGTTGGGTACACATCAAGGTACTGCCAGTGTTACGGTGTAATAGACTATTCCATCTTGCCGGCTCACAACCAATGTTGGGATTGTTATAAAAGCCGTAGGACTTGGGGTTTGGCAAATAATTAATTAATATGATAATGTATAATAATAATCCAAAGCCATAAAAAGTTTTCTACATCTTGCCGGTTCGCAGCCGATGTTGTAGACTTCTAATAAAGGCAGAGGAAAAATTCCAAGGTCATAATAGACTATCACATCTTGCCGGTTCGCAGCCGATGTTGTGATTGTTATAAAGGGCCAAGGACTAAATACGTTAATGTGCTTAATAATGTCTAAAAATGCCAAACTTCGACTCTGGGGGTATCCTAATAAAGGCTTCTGTCTCTGGACTCGTAGATGAGTTGTTTCGGTCGCAAATAAAAGGGATATCCTCAAAATCGTGTTAAATCAGAGACCTTGATGTGGACCTCATTTTTGTATGCAACGGTTTTCGAGGGAAGGTTTGGAAACTACTCAGCGTCTAAACTAGGTATCTTTATCGAATTAAAAATTATCGAAACGAGAATTTGAAGAAATTCATTTCTCACCAAAAATAAAATAAATAGAGGAAAATAGGAATTTGGGAACAAGAAGTCCACAATTAGCTTTCTGAGTAGTGTTGGCAATCTAACTTGTAAATGACAATGATTTCGTTTTTAAGCTTAGTTTGGGGACTTGTGAAAAATCGGGGACGACGAATTTTATCCGTATGGTCACTTCTTTATGAGTTGTGTTTCCTGCTCGAAGACCCTAAAAGTTATCGTTAGATAATGATTGTCGACAAAGCCGTCACATGCATAATAAGAAAAATACAAAAATAGAATAAAAGGAAAAATGGGGAGTTTTTAGAACTTAAGATTTCTTGATCTCTTTTGAAAATTTTGCTACTTTTCAAAGTTAGTAAAAAGATATTAGAAATTTTTGGTTTCAAAAACGTGTTTTTATAACATTGCATGAGGACATTGCAATAGCTTAGTCTGGGGGATTTTGGTATGTGCTTAAACACATACCTTTATTTGACCAAAACTGGACCAAAATGACAAAAACCCGTCCATAATGCCAAAAGATATAGTGTTTTTGTGTTTTGTTTATGCAGGGACGGATATCGCGAAAAACCGACAAAAAGACACAAGAAAACAAGAAAACGAGCACGGGATACGGAAAAGGCTCAGAACCGGAACCGGGAAAGAAAATATGGTCAAAAAGTCAACCGAGATCCTCCAAGTATCAAAGTTTGTCATATTCATCCCTTAGATCATCTTTGAAAAAGTGGCAAGATCAGTCCCTTGAAAATCCAGAAATTACAAAATTAGTCCCTAGAATCTTTAACCCTTAACCCTTAAAAACCTTATAACCCGGATCACAACTTATGCACAACCCACTTATCTATCCAACCCAACTCTACCCAGCCCAATCCATTCCTACACCTAATCCAGCCCACCTCTAATCCCCGTGACCCGATCCAAAATCTTTACCGGTCAAAACCCCTTAACACACCCAGTCAAAAGAAAAAATAAAAAAACAAACACACCCTACCTCTCTCACACTCTCAAACCCGCTCCAAAAATTCACCCCCAATTCCATTATTACTGTTCACCCGCAACCCTAACATTTACCGTACAAAAAATTACGGTAATTAAGGGCAATATTGGCAATGATTGGCCCTTCTAGAAGTTCCTGACAAAGAGAATGACGCGTGGCAGCTGTTGATTGGACCGAACAACGCACGAAGTTGATCACACGGCTGGAAATATAGGAGTAGTGATGAGGCGAAAAGTGTACCGCTTTTAAGGGGTCATTTAAGCCCGAAATCGTATTTATTTGATCAAATATTGCCCTAAATCGTTCCTTTTGTCATTTTAGGTACTTTTGAGGAGAAATCTGGAAAAGGAGGCATTTTGGACGTTTTTTGGAGCATAAAAGTGAAGAAAACGGCAAAGTCTCAAAATTGTGCTGAAAGTCACCTTTGACGGCGTCAACATTAACTCCAGACGGCGTCATGCCTTGGCAAGAAAAGTTGGATGTGAAATTTACTCATGACGGGCCAGTGAGTTTGCATGAGAATTCTGACGGCGTCACGCTTTAACTAAATCAAGGGCGTCACGGCTTAAATCATAAGGGGACGGCGTCACGTTATAGGTCCGACGGCGTCAAGCCTTGATAAGCCAGAATGGATTTTTGAAGAGCTAAAGAGGGACGGCGTCAAGATGGTCATCCGGGAACCCTAAAAGCGGCGAGGGTGACGGCGTCACAATGCATAAGGTGACGCCGTCAGATGTCAAAGTCTATATATAGTTTTCTAATTTTTTGTCATTAAGGGAGAGCTTAGTGTGTGGAATTTTGGGATAAAACCCTAAGACGATTTTAGCTACTTTTTCAGGGCTTCTTGCCCTGAGATCTTCCATGTTTCATTGAAAGATAAGTTATCAATTAATCATTCAATATGTCTATGTGTTGTTTGATTCTATCTTATGCTTGTCTTTTGTTTAACATGTTAGGCTAATTTTATCTTGTGTTTGCTTAGATCTAATGAAACCTAGCTATTGATTATTGGTTGTTAGTGTGTTGTTAGTTGTATTGGATGATTGTTTATCTATGTTAGGCTTAAGAAAACTGGCTAACTTCCTATTCGGTAACTTGCTTGAACGTCTTAAGAAACATGAACCAAACGCGTACTAAAGGTTTTTATGGTTGTATTTAATGCACAAGCGAATTCTAGTGATCCCATGTTAGGAGCTTCCTAGCCGGCTCGACATAGGAGTGAAGTAGGAGCTTGTAGAGTTTGGGGAAGTAAGTACGCCACCCCACGAATGGTATTAAGGAATACACCCGTCATCCACGCGACTAATACACACTAATTAACCGGTAAAAGATAGTTAGGGAGTAAGGAAATCTAAGTAAACACATTTCTCTACACATAAGTTTCTCACCACTTTTCATTTTTGTTATTTTATTTTATTTGCATTTGTAGTAATTTGGGTTAGTTGACTAGCAACTAATTCCGCCCACTCCTTCAAAACCCGAGATTTTACTTGCTTTCATAAAATTATAAAAACATAAAAAGAATCTTCCTCAACCCTTAGACCTAATTAGAGTAGCCTTTCATACCTAACGAACACTATTCCCTGTGGAGAACGATCAATCCCCCGTACTTACCACTACACTATACTACATCGGTCAGGTACACTGCCTGGTGGGGTTGTAAGCCTCTTGAGATCCCTCGAGAGGTAAAACCTGTTGTAAGGTTGCAAAACCCACGCATCAAGTTTTTGGCGCCGCTGCCGGGGAATAGTTATTGTTTAGGTTGAATTTTTATTTCTATTAGGTCTACTCACTAGATTCCTTTCTAGTGAGATTTTTATTTTATTTTTCTAGGTTTTCTTTAGTCTATCTTATTTCTTTGTGTGTTTGTTCGTAATTTCCATTGACTCTTCCGTTCACCATTATGGAGAACGCGAATCCACCATACCACCAACCACGTAATTCACCCACTCCATATGACATCTTGATGTTTAAACAACATAAAGATGAACCTCTCTATGATGCATGGACTCGTTTTAAATATTTACTCCAAAAAGTCCCTCATCATAACTTCGATTTTTGGTCCCTAACTCAATTCTTTTACAATCATGTCGACCGACAAGCCCAAAGGTACATTTACCATATTGCCGGCAGGGATATTAGGGAATTAAGTGCTGAGAAAGCATGGGAAGCTATTGAAGAGTGTGCCCAATATTATTATATAGTAGACAACCCAACAAACGTTAGTACAAGTCAATTGACCACAAAATTCGAGGATCATGAAACAAGTTTGTTTGGGGATGAATATGTTAGTGTTGAGATACCTAAGTGGTTGTCATGTAATGCCATAGTACAAAACAAACACATAGGTGACCTTGATGTGATGGAGGATTTAGCCAAACATGATCACATTGATCAAAAAGACCTAGGTTTTATGATCGATGATGATGAATCTCAAGAAACACATGATGAATCTTTTGGGCAATTTGAATATAGCAGTCATAATATTGAGGATGATCCTTATGATTCGGATATAGAAGTTAAGATGCCTAGAGAAGCACTTGAGATACTTGGGAAAATGTTAGGGTTAGATCCTACTAAAACACATGATGAAGATATAGGTGATCTTGACATAAGGAATGATGAGGTAAGTAACATAAGCCCACCAAGTACCCCACAAGTCCTACCATCATTTGAGGCACACACACCACCCGTGACTTACCGGAAGAAGTTGAGGAGACTATAGGAACCCAATAGAGGTGAGCTTGGACAAACACAACTAGAAGAAATAGGTTTGAATGCTTTTAGTGATCACAACCTTTCTTTTAGTTCTATGGAAGTTCCTAGTTTGATGAACCGGAGCCTAAACCAAAACCATTACCTAATCTTCCATCCTTAGATGTGAACTTAGGAATTAAATTAGGACCCGACCAACCCATCAAACCATATAGTCCGGGTAGTTTTATGTTGAAGGTAGTAGACTCTAAGCCTTGTAGAGAGGAAGCTAACATAGGAGTGAACCATAACCTTACATACTTACATCACCCATTCATGATTGATCATAAGAAACATTATGGGTTTAAACCGGGTTTATTAGGTCAAGATGGATTCCCAACTAGGAATCTCTCGAAGTTGATAGAAGATGATCCCTTTTTAGGAGAAAACTTTAATTCACCATTGACCAAAGTGAATAGGCAAGGTTATGATGAAAGAAGACACCCTTTGAGCATATAATTCATCCACCACTCTTTCTCACGTGGCATTACTACCGAGGGTGGTGTGTATCGCTACTATCACCGCACTTAATCCTAAGTGTAAGGAAAAACCTCCCCTATTTCCGTTAAATAAGGGTAGAGTCAGGCTCGTGACTCGAACAAAACAAGCGCTTTGGGAGGCAGCCAAGCTTTATTTGTTTTATTTGCTTTGTGTGTTTATTTATTTGTTTGTTTGATTTTATTTGTTTTCGTATGTGTGTTTAATTTTTATTCTTATTGATTCATGTTCAAAACTAATTTGTGAAAATGCTTTATGTTGTTTTTAACTTCGTCTTAACTACATATAAAGGTATTTTGCAAAAGATAAGTGTAAGGGAAATCTAAATCGGTTTATTAGAACACAAATGAACATGAATCATAATAATAATAAGTTAGCATACATATTCGTATTTGTTTGAGTCAAATGCTTGTATCGAGTCATAATGATGTTTTGCAGGGATTTCCAGGAAGTAAGGTAAAGGTTTTTCAAGAAATTTTCCGGAAACTAAAATGAAAATTTTTGTCAGGTCATTTTGACGGCGTCAGGGGTTTATACTGACGGGCGTCAGATTTAATTTCCAGAAATTTTTGAAAATTTTGTTTTCATAAAAAGTTTTTATTAAAATCTCCAACTTATAATCTCCAGGAATCTGCAAAGTTATCATTCCACAAGCATTATATCCTTATATATAGATTTTATCCCGCCGATGTTATGCAGGTTTTCGTGTTTGTTTTCTCAGGTTCAACAGGTTATTTTGGACAAGGAAATTTTTTGAATCAAGCTTATGGCGATGCATTAGTCATGGAGCTTCAACATTCTCTTTGGAGGAAGATTTAACCGTGTAATTTCATTATCCAACGAGCGAATCAGGGGAGTATTTGATTTCATTCTTTTACTTTATGCTTTTACATTTGTCATTTGAACATTGGGGACAATGTTCATCTTAAGTGTAAGGGGAGGGTAAAAGTACGATTTTTGAGAATACAATTGCGCTTGATTTTTGTTTGTTTAATGGTAGATGTGTAATAAAACTGAGAGAAATACTTGTTAAGGTAATTTTAGTGCCAAATTTAAAATTTTTTACAACATATAGGAGTGAAACTTTGATCTTAATGAGCGTCTCACGGATAGGAGTTATATGACTAGCACAAAAACCGTACCACTAAAAAATTTTCCACCCCCAAATATGTGAGGTTCGCCCCTAGAATTGGTAGGAAAAGCATTTATGCTATGATGTGTGTACCGGTAGCACTTAGATTCTAGAACTTGCGTTAGGACCTTCCGAGGCACAAGTGAGACTACATTCGTGTAGTTAGATTTACTACATGATAAGAGGCATTAGGATTAACCCATTGTTTTACACCTGTGTTTTTGTTATAATTACATTGGCTACATTGGTCAAGTAATTCTCCCACACCTTTGCGTTGTACTCATTTTTAGTACACGATACCCCTAGTACACCCCTCAGAGCCTATCTTTTCGTTTCAACCTTTAAGCATTTTACTTAAAGGAAGAATTTGTTACACCCCACTTAAATGTACACCCAAATCGCCTTAGCCTACCTTGTATGCACTCATTTTTAGTGCATTATTGTTACAACATTTGTTTAAACCCAAGTTAATTATCTAATTGATTACATGGTTGCTAAGTCGAGTCATATCCTTGTACATATTGTTTTGGGACGATTGGGACGCATGGGTAAAGTACTAGTGTAATGGAGTAATGGGGAAGAACATCATTTATTACCCCCATATGTGCTAAATGTTTTAAAAGTACTCCAAGTTTTTCAATTATCTTAATTCGAGTCATTAGAATAGTTATTTGTAAAGTTATGTAAAAGTTCAAGTGTAAGGGGATGCAATGCCCCTATGATGTATCATTTTGGATGGTAGGGTAAAAGTGTATGCAAAAAAAAAAAAAAAAAAAAAAAAAAAAAAAAAAAAAAAAAAAAAAAAAAAAATCGAAAAAAAAATCAAGAAAAATACAAAAAAAAAAAAAAAAAGAGAAAAAGAAAAATAGAAAAAAACATACGGCTACCATCCGTTTCATTTTATGTTTTTTTATGTTTTTGTTTTGTTATTTTCTTTCATTAGCTTAAGATCGAGTCTAGTCTTGGCTTAGCAACATTGTATAGTACATGTAATTGATCAAGATCTTTAACTCGCCACCAGTAAAATATCCTTTATCCAACCAAACCGTGTTTTCCTTTTCCCTACACCTAACGTTATAACCCATTTAAAAGCCCTCTTTGTAGTTTATCTTAGGTGCTTACGCCTAGTGGAGGAGGTTTTCGATCCTTTCCCAAGCCTATGGTAATCTATTTGCTATGACAGGTAGTGAGAGATATTTTCGTTTTCATTTATGAGATTTATTTTGATGACACTTGAGAGATGTGAGTATCTAAACACTACTTGTGAGGTGCTAGTATGTAATCTCCGTGCTTATTATGATTGAAGTGGAACGATTATTTGTTGTAATTACTTTTATGTTTGCATTAAATGACCCCTAACTTGTATTTTGATTAGAATAAAAGCGCATTTGCTTGAGGACAAGCAAATCTCAAGTGTAAGGGTATTTGATGAAGCGAAAAGTGTACCGCTTTTAAGGGGTCATTTAAGCCCGAAATCGTATTTATTTGATCAAATATTGCCCTAAATCGTTCCTTTTGTCATTTTAGGTACTTTTGAGGAGAAATCTGGAAAAGGAGGCATTTTGGACGTTTTTGGAGCATAAAAGTGAAGAAAACGGCAAAGTCTCAAAATTGTGCTGAAAGTCACCTTTGACGGCGTCAACATTAACATGGGACGGCGTCATGCCTTGGCAAGAAAAGTTGGATGTGAAATTTACTCATGACGGGCCAGTGAGTTTGCATGAGAATTCTGACGGCGTCACGCTTTAACTAAATCAAGGGCGTCACGGCTTAAATCATAAGGGGACGGCGTCACGTTATTAGGTCCGACGGGTCAAGCCTTGATAAGCCAGAATGGATTTTGAAGAGCTAAAGAGGGACGGCGTCAAGAAGGTCATCCGGGAACCCTAAAAGCGGCGAGGTGACGGCGTCACAATGCATAAGGTGACGCCGTCAGATGTCAAAGTCTATATATAGTTTTCTAATTTTTTGTCATTAAAGGAGAGCTTAGTGTGTGGAATTTTGGGATAAAACCCTAAGACGATTTTAGCTACTTTTTCAGGGCTTTTTGCCTTGAGATCTTCCATGTTTCATTGAAAGATAAGTTATCAATTAATCATTCAATATGTCTATGTGTTGTTTGATTCTATCTTATGCTTGTCTTTTGTTTAACATGTTAGGCTAATTTTATCTTGTGTTTGCTTAGATCTAATGAAACCTAGCTATTGATTATTGGTTGTTAGTGTGTTGTTAGTTGTATTGGATGATTGTTTATCTATGTTAGGCTTAAGAAAACTGGCTAACTTCCTATTCGGTAACTTGCTTGAACGTCTTAAGAAACATGAACCAAACGCGTACTAAAGGTTTTTATGGTTGTATTTAATGCACAAGCGAATTCTAGTGATCCCATGTTAGGAGCTTCCTAGCCGGCTCGACATAGGAGTGAAGTAGGAGCTTGTAGAGTTTGGGAAGTAAGTACGCCACCCACGAATGGTATTAAGGAATACACCCGTATCCGCGACTAATACACACTAATTAACGGTAAAAGATAGTTAGGGAGTAAGGAAATCTAAGTAAACACATTTCTCTAAATAAGTTTCTCACCACTTTTCTTTTTGTTATTTTATTTGCATTTGTAGTAATTTGGGTTAGTTGATAGCAACTAATTCGCCACATCCCTTTAAAAACCCGAGATTTTACTTGTTTCATAAAATTATAAAAAATAAAAAGAATCTTCTAACCCTTAGACCTAATTAGAGTAGCCTTTCACATAACGAACACTATTCCTGTGGGAGAACGATCAATCCCCGTACTTACCATACACTATACTAATCGGTCAGGTACACTGCTGGTGGGGTTGTAAGCCTTTGAGACCTCGAGAGGTAAAACCTGTTGTAAGGTTGCAAAACCCAGCATCAAGTAGTGCCAAGGCTGATCTAAGGGTGATGGATAGCTCGAGAGCAAGAGGATCGCCAGCGTGGACAGCCCAGAAGGTTCCCTGAAGCTTATAAATAGAGTCTCTCCCTCACAGTAGGGATGTCCAAATTTTATGTTTAAGAATTGTTACCATTTTCATTTTGTCATTTAAAGTTTTTCGTAGTGTAATTTTTATTTCAGTTGTAATTACCTTTCAGACTATTTTGTACTAATTTTTTTTATTTTTAATGAAAGTCAATTTGGTCAAACTTACTGTTAATTGTTATTTGGTTTTAAGCGTTTATAGTTGAACTATTTGCTTCTTAGGTATTGTTTTGATGTAAGTTGTTTGGTTTTTGAGCATAATTTCTCATTTCTGTCTATAATTGCTTAAGTCAAAAAAAAGTCAAATCAGCCATTTGCTTAATCAGCTTATTTACTTTTGAAAACTTGTTTTTAGATTAAAACTAGTTAGTGGTTTTTGGAATTTGTTTTTCAACTTTTAAAGGTCCATCTGTATTTAATAGCAATTCAGATCAGTAAGGGTGTTTTGTTGAAATCAGCTTATGGGTTAAAATGGGTATGAATTGAGATATATGTTATATGTCAGGTTTCTGAGAATTTTTGAGCTGATTTCTAGGTATTGTAGCTGTTTTATTAGAGATAGGGTAGATTGAGGGTAGTTAAGATTTTGTGCTAGTAAGTTTGATTTTTGGGGCTAAATAAGTTTAAATAATCCCCTGCATAGATGAGCTTATTTAAGATCCTATTGTTGCTTTTTCTGAGTTACTTTTAGTGGTTTAAGAAAGGTCATAGGGGGGTTTGTGTGGAATTGTTTTCACAAGTTTGCGCCAAAAACTCCATGTTGTCTCAGATTCTTATGTGCGCCCCTAAAAGCTGCTTTTAATCTTGTTGTAGCTTATAGGAATAAGTGAGACCTCAACCTTTGGTTTGTTTTTTAGTTTGAACAACAAGCTTGAATTATAATATTGGGATTAGAAATTAGAGCTTATTTAGGTAGCTTATTTTGGCTGCAAGTAGCCCTTTAAGAATGTTTTAGCTTGTTTCAAATTCAGTCCCAATTGCATTTTTCTAGGCTTGATTTGATAAAAAAAATGTTTTTTAGATTTTGGAATTTGAAGTATTTTTGGGTAATAATGTATGGCTTGATTTTTCCATTAGGTTTTAGTTCAGAGTTATTAGAATGCTTAATTAGTGTGCAATAGGGTGATAAGCCATTTGTTCTTGTTTAATTTGAAATGATCAGTTAAAATTTTGCTTATTGTTTTGTTTTTGCATCAATTTCAGTTGTTTTAAGTTTTAGTCTGATTAATCAGTTTGAGTTTTTTGAGAAATTTTGGTAACTTTTGTTATTTCTAGCTTATTTCCAAATGCTTTTTGGGCTGTTAGTTATTTTGGCTTATTCATTCTGAAATTATTTTTCATAGATTAGTATTTAATTTTAGAATTACCCAAAATTTCCGATTTTTCCTATTGTTTTACTTTTTTTAAATTATTTAAATAGTTTTAATTAGTTTAAATTCAAAAAAATTATTAAAAAGTAAAAAATATTTTTTTCTTTTCCAAAAATTTTCTTTTATAGTTTTAATATAGGAATTTATTTTTATTTTTTTAGGTTTTAAATTTTAGAAAATCATTTTTATTTAGTTTAAATTTCGTACTTTATGTTTTTAAATTAAATTTTTCATTCTTAGGTTTTCTGTTTGTTATTGTTTTCTTAGATAATTAGTTGTTATCTTGATTGTTATTTTAAATTAGTAGGTAATCAAAAATCAATCCTCTTTTACTTATACAGAATACGTTCCGGGAACACAAATTTATTCGATCTTGCGGGACAAAGACTCGGGTTTTGGCTTTATTTCTTGTGCAATTCCCCCTTGTCTATAATTAACTCAAATCAGTAATTGTTTTCCCTGTTCTTGCCAAAACTTTTACCCCTCATGCTAAGTAAGCAACCTGCCACTTGATATCTTTTTTCTAAGTACACCCCCCTGTTCAAGGTCTTCATGAGTTAGAGGAGAATATATTTGATGGTTAAAAAGCATGAAGTTGAATCTCCAAGCCCGAAAACTTTCTTCTGTGAATAGCGTAGAACCACCAAAGCTAGCGTAGAAACCCTTATCTTCATTACTTTTTTTGGTTGTAATGTGGGAGATGATAAAAAGTGCCACATTCCAGAATAGTTGTAGTTTCCAGAATTCTTGACTTTATTCAACAATTTTTGAAATGTTGTACAAATCATTGAGTTTTATGGTTTCAATGTTGGTTTATTCATTAGACAACCAAAGAGTGTTGAATTCTAAGGTAGACTTTTAAAAACTTCATGTTGAGTCTTCCTTAGCTATCTCAACTCCCAACAAGTAAAATGACAAGTGGCAATTTGTGAGCAACTTTCAAGGATTCTTGCTTTTGAGCAAAGTTTTAAATTTTTGTTTCAGCAATGCTTCCCCTTTGAGTTTTTGGTGTTTATTTCCACCAAAACCATGCACATATTTTTCAAAAGAGTTTTTGCATCAGGGATATTGCTAAAAGATGATATGTTCACAGGAATGGTCATAAGCAAAATTTTTGCCTTTTGATCATTCCTTTCAGTATCCCCTTTCTCATTTGGAATGGTCCAGTGTTCTTTTTAAAATGTTTTTGCCATCAAAAGGCCTTAGTACCCGGGAAAAGAATCCCTACAGAAATATCCAGAGGATAATCTTGAACCATGAAGTATTGTTCAATTCTTCCTAAACTCAAAACTCATTTTGTTTGGCTGGTAACTTAGCGCATGTTTGTAGAGGGTATTCTCCATTCCATTTCTTTTCTTTTCTAAATAAAAAATATCGTTGGCTCTGATACCACTTGTGAGGAGCGATCATTGGTGGTGTTAGTCCTTTTAACGTGTGTTATGATATTTGATGAATTTGATTAAGTATGCGGAATATTAAACATTAGAAGGAGATTGGTTATTGGGAATGGAACAGAAATGTTGTTGTTGGATAATGAACACAGAAAGTTAAAAAATCAAACAATTCAATTTATTGAAATAATAGAGTGTCTTCCTATCACTAGGGTTACAAACCTTGATTCTTATTCAAAGAAAAATATTTTCTATTTTATTCTATTAACTCAGTTAGCATTAAGCATTTTCTAAACTAATGTCTAACTCTCTATTTTTGTAAATATTAAGCAAATGAATTGAGTATTCGACTACTTGCTAGCTTGTGTGTGTCAGTAGTTAAGATAAATTGTTATGAGTTTACAATTGTTTGATTGAACACAATCTAAGAATTGTTTACCGTAATATTTGACTTTTATATACAAATATTTATACTAAATTATCACCCAGCGTAGGATGACTCATCCAACAAAGTATCTGATATACAACAGATATCCTAGCGGCACAGAATCTCTAAACATAAGTAGAATGAAATAATAGCAATAGAATGACACTTAGGTGTATTTCCTTGAGCAGTCAACCTTGGAACATTTTTCCCAATTATCTTCAAACTTTAATTCCCAAAAAATTTCATAATTTTTATTTTAAAAATCTTATTTATCGACCAACTCACCATAATTGATTGTGTTTCTTAAATTCGAACACAACACCCCCAAAATTTTTTAACCTATCGACCCTAAACACCAAATATCTTGATGTCGAATTTCACTTTTATCTCGAAGTTTGTTATAAAGGGATCAAAGTAATTGCCCCTCGACAAGTGTCTATTAAAAATTTTAAAAAACCCTATAAATTTCCAAAGACAAACTATTTTTCTTAGCTATTCGACATTTATGATCGGAATATAAGCTAAATGAATTTTCACTTCCTTATGCCTATCAACTTTATATTGTTGTTTAACCCTTTAAAATATGTCGAGTAAATTTCATATAATAGCACTCGACCATAAATAAAACCCCAAGCTCAACATTTTTTAAGTTTTTTTCACAAAGTGGCTAGAAAAATTTCAAATCCTACCCAAAACTGATAAAAAATTGAACCCAATCTAACTTGCCTTTAAAATTTCTATATGCAAACCTTTATTTAACATAATTATAACCACTTGATTTCCTCTAAACCAAAGTCCATTGACTTAAATGATTTTAGCCATGTTTTCTTTTGCCCCTTAAATTATGCCAATGAATATATATACTCAACTGTTCCAATTGTGTTATTTTACTATATATCGACCTAGTTAATGCAGCTTTGTGATATAAAATCATTCCCATTTTTCTTTCATTCCTCCATTCACTTGTACTAATTATCAAAACATTCCTTTTCGATCTCATCCCATAAAAGAATAACACAAACACAATCAAGAAAATCACATTTGTTTTGCTTTTGTTAATGCCGAAGGAAAAGAAGAGGGAAAAAGAAGCATCGGTCAAACTACAAGTCTTTACGATTTATAAAGTTTTTGGTTGAGGGAGTTGGGGGAGTAGAAGGTGGGTTTTTTGTATATTGGGTTTCGTTACCCTTTCTTTTCTACCTTGTCCATTTGGTGTTGTAAAGTTACTTCATTTAAATTTTACTAGTCAAATTTCATTTAGAAACAAAGGGTACAAATCTAAACATGTTGTTTACAAAAGATAGGTACCTTATTATATACGAGCCACGCATGAAGTAAATATATATAAAATGTTAATGTGAAGTGAAACCAAGACGAAAATACTAAGTCGTTTGAAAAGAAGTGAATTAAAGTGAAAACAAATAAATTATGAGGTTCTAAAATGGTGTCGAAGGCAATATATTTTATAAAACCGATTTAGATATGGAAAGAAATGAATTATAGAAAATCAGAAGTAACATAAATGTAATGAATTTTAAAATTGACATCAAATAAGCCTTGCTCCTGGTGGTGTCACTTCATTTCAAAGGAGGTCGAGTTCGATCCTGACATGGCGGGGTTTTTCCAATTTTTGTTTTTTTAGACTTTTGTAATTTTACATTTCAGCCTAACATTGAACAAACCATATTTTTTTAAAAATTTTTAATTTTGAAATTATAATATTTATACCATTTTGTCCCTCGCTTGAACCAAAGTTACATTTTTATAAAGATTTAAGTTTAATAAAATTAATATTTTTCCCTTTTTGTTAATAAATCTGTTTAAAAGACGACCTATCAAGTAAGCCAATTTTATATTGGTTCAAATATATTATTTCCCACAATTCATACATTATGTTAATTTTTTAAATATGAACAAACGAACTTAACTAAATACCTTTGATCGTTTTTATTATCAATAATATTGAGCCAAATTCGACCCCAAAATTTTCTAATTTTTTGAAAACTTTTTTTTTGAATTTTTTGCTTTTAAACATATCACCCCTTTTCACCCAAACCAAAATTTTTTTTTCCATTTTTTTCCCCCAAAAAAATTTTACCCCATAAATTTAAACCCCCGAAATCTCAGCTTCCTTTTATTCGGTTGTGTGTTGAGGTTGTGAATTTTTTTTGTTTTTTAAACTAAGGGGATTTCTCCCCTACTTTATGTGTTTTGATTTATATTTGGGGAGATACATGCTCAAACTATATTTTTTTTTTGAAAATATAAAACCCTTTACATGTTCGTTTTATTTACTTCGTTTTTTTATAATATGCATTTTAAAATTTTAAAATTTTTACAAGTTTATCAAAATACTTGTGACATTGAAGAAATTTTTTACACATCGCCCCTTTTTATATGTACGTATTTTATAACATCTGATTGTATTGTTTAGTTTGTTTAGCCCCTTTATCCTATGTAGTATTTTATCCCCCTGACTTGTATTTCATACTTTTTAGAGTGGGTTGAAAAAAAAAAGTTGAAAATTTGTATGGGGGGGCTTGGGTGAGTGGATTTAAATGCCTTTGCAGGGGAATTTTTTAAAAAAGCTTTACTCTTAAAAAAACTTTAACCCACCGTTGGTTTACATTTTAAAACAGTTTTATCTGGGGGTTATAAGGCGTGGGGAGATGGATTTTTAGGTCTTTGCTCTTGGAGATATATTTTCTTTTCATTCATATATTTGAAAAATCATTAAGTTTTTCTTGAATCCTTTTTTTAATTGATTTTAATAATTCGAAAAATTTTAAAAAGTCTCATTTAGAGATGTTTTTATCCTTGATCTATTTATGAAGAATACCCCTTGACTTACTGTTCCGCTGCGGGAATTTGGGGGTGTTAAGTTGGATCGGTTTTGGTTATAGAAACTGGGTTTTTCATTTAGGTGTAGACTAAACTCTATTCTTTAAAGACCCCCTCCCATGTTTGTACGAGAACTTTTTCTTATTTTCCCCGTTTTTGGATTAGAGTATTGGTACTAAAGGGAAAAAAACCAGAATTTGGTCGAGACATAAAAATTGGAGCTCGTGATAATGCCTATTTAATTTTTTGTGAATTTTTTGTTTGATGAGACATGGTTTTTAGTTAAAAAAAGGTTTTCACTTAGGCAAAATATTGAGTTATCGGGTTTTTTTTTTGGAGAAACATATCTTTCCCCCTTTTAATAACGTCGGAAGTGTGTTTGGGTGATTGTACGTTAAAAAGGAGGAAATTTAAAATTTTTGGTGTCAAAAATTTAAAAAAGACAGACCCGGGCATATGTAACCCTGTGTGTTAATCGACTTGGCCCCCTTTTGGGGCAGGTAGTGAGGGGGGGTTTTTTGGAATTAATTTAGATTGGATAGTCAACATTTTTTTCCTCATTTAGTTTTTTTTAAAGCCCTTTCCCCTGTGGGAAAAAGGCATCAAGGAGAACAGCATGCAACGCTAAACGAGGAGGACAACACAAAGGGGGGGGAAGGACTAGCGGTTAGTAACAAGATGAAACGAGGTAAAACCCCGTTTTTTGTGCCATTTTTCTAAAGCTAAAACCTTTTTTCCCAATATTACCCCAGGGGGGAAAAACCTATCAAAACTGGGAAAACCCGGAAAAAGAAAGACGACAATGGTGTAGGGGGGGAAGTTAACAACCACGAACTGTGACGATAAGGGTTTTTGGAGAGCCAATGGATTTTTATAAAAAAGGGGTCTTTGGAGTTTTCCCCTGGATTGAAAAAATGGAGTATGATCGACTCAGTAGTGTGGAAGCATCAGAAGGTGAATATTCTGCTGCTCCCATCAGAAAGGGTTAAATGGGGGAGTAAATTAACCCAAAGGGGAAAGAAGAGTGAAGACTGGAAGCTTTAAGGACTACAAAAGGGAAATGTCCAAAATGAAATGAAAGTGGAAAAGGGAAATTTTGCATCACATTGATAGGGGGGGGCATGACTTACAGTCGATTTACAATTAGCAAAAAAATTCCCATCTGGCCCCCGAATCAAAAGGATCGAAAGGTCATCTATGGTTTTTTCCCCGAATTTAGGAAAAAATAAAAGAAATGAGCCGTTACAATTAGAGGCAAAATAAGAGTAGGGATCTAACAGATGAGATGATTAGGACTGGAACTTTAAAGTCGATGATAAAGGAAAGGGGAAAAAGTCAAAAGAGAGGTCCCCATGATTGAAACGGGGGAAAAAAGAACCTTTTGGGCCCCCGGGTTGGCAGAGAGAATTTAAGGTCCCTCCCCCTGGTAAATGGTTTTCACCCGGGATTGTGCCCTGCCCCGAGTGTCGAATGCAAAAATGAGTCATTTTTTCAAATCATGTAGAGCACCAAGGAATCGGGGGGAAAGGGGGAATAATCAAGGACGTATGAATGTAAAGCCCCGGTCACTTCAAGAAAAATGTTCCCCGGTTGAATGAGCATGGACAAAAGGAAGGAAATCTGCTCTAGCAATTGAAAAGGGAAAAAAACCCAAAACCCGGAGTCCATTCAGTCCCCGCAGTAAGCAGTTTTTTTTGGGCCCCTTTTGGGGCAGATAACAAAAAAATTTTTTAAAATTTTCCCCGACAAGTTTTTCTACCCTGTATACGTAAAATTTTTCTTGATTTCTCAAAATTCACCGATATTCGTTAGATCTCCAAAGATAACCAGACTGAATTGGGCGAGAAAAAAAAGGGTAGGTTCTTAGAACCCTAGAATTTTTGTATTAGTGAACATTAATCTAGTATTTAAAAAAGTTCTTTACTTAAAAACCTTTTTATAGGAAAATTTTAAAAATTTGTTTATTAAATTTTATAATTAACGTTTTACTGATTTCAAACATTGGAACGGTTACTGCGGACATGGCGAATCAAAAACATCAAAACGGATCCCAAAAAATTTATGGCCCCCAATTTTTGGCCCCTTATTATTATAAGCCCAAAACATTTCATAATTTTTTTTTTAAAATTTATCTTACCAAAAAACTCCCATAACTTGACCCCCCTGTTTTTAAAAACGACACAAACACACCGAATTTTACACCTCAGAGCAGGTCCCGTCCGTATGAATTAATGGTAAGCAGATGTCGATCCTAAGGGGGAAAAAAATTTTTTGTTATTCTAAAAAGTTTTAATATCCTAAGTTAGTTATACAATAACAACGCAAGGGGGTTAGCCCCCGGGTGGCCCCTTTGGTTTTATTAATAGAAAATAAAATAATGAGCACGAACGGCGTTAGCCCAGTACACAATAGTACCCAGACAATAAGAAGACCGTCCGTAATTAAAAGTGTCATTGTTTTATTGTAGTTTTTATGAGTTTTTAATAAAACCTTTTTGTTGGCTTAAAATTATGGCGAGTAAACCCCCTTTAATGGGTTTTTATGTTATCCTACTTTTCTAGAGGCGCTAGAATAAATAGGCGAGGAAGGGGATGGCGACCCAAGCAAGACCCGGTAGACACAAGGTTATCAAGCACTAAAAAAGTCAAAGAATAAATAAAACTTTAATTAAGGGAAAGCAATTTTAAGGGGAGGCATGATCTTCCGTAGTCAAAACAAAACCCCCGCAATCTGTAATTAAAGGTACTAAAAAATAAAACAAAAAATTTAAAAAATTTTAATACATGAAGCCCTTTTACATCTTGATTTTTGGGGGTTTGGGGGTGTCTTGTGTGCTTGGCGTCTGGTTGGGGTCTGGGTTTAAAAAGGCTTTAAAAATTGTCTAAAGGGGGGGGATTTTTAGTTTTGTTGGGGATCGTGCGCGATTGAGTTTTAGATGCGGCGCATTGATTAATTTCGCGTGGGGTCCAAGATTATATTTTTGGGGGAAATTCGTACACCGCTTAGATGCGGGTAACTTATCTTTGTTCGGGCATGTACTTTAGTGTTTGGTTGTAATGGGGAAATTTGATTGTACGCGTATGTTAAAAATTTTTGGGGTATTGGGTGAACGGTTGATTTCTTCTTTACAAAGTTTCAATGCGGGCATGAAGAATTCCCCTGCGGGCTTTTTTTTAAAAAGGCAATGGTCTTCGAATTCTTTAAAATTTGATATTGGGTATTTTTTAGTGAGATAGGGCCCCTTTTTGGATTTCTAGACTTTTGCATTTCGCTTGTTTTGCCCCCTAATTAGCCCCAAACCCAAAAATTTTCTAAGCTTTTTTTACCTGAAAATTAAAAGTAAAAATTAATGTACGATTTCATTTAAAAATAAAACAAGTCAAATAAATAGGAAAAAAGATGATAATAAATGTACTTTTAGTTCATAAAATACCCCCCCCTTGAACTTTACTTGTCCCAAGAAACCCCTTGTTTAATTTGAAAAAAATTAAAAGTATTAAGATTTATTTTTTATTTAAGCCTATTTTTTTTTTTTATAATCACACAACCAAAATTAAAAGTAGAAACCAAAAAATTTTTAAAAGTAAAACAATTCTAAATCTTTTTGTTTTTTGGTGACAAAAAATTTTTTTATCATAGGCTTGGCAAGTTAGCTCTCCCCCAAAAACAGGGGTAAAAAGTCAAAGGGGAAAAAAAAATTTGTTGGTTAAGGGGTTCCTTTTTAAAATTTTTGATTTATTCCAGAAAAGGTAAAAAAAATTACAATTCATGATCGAATCCCGGCCCCGTACTTGCAATTGTCAATTCCTTACTCGAATGGGTAAAAATGGGGGCCAAAAATAATCTTCCCAATAATATTAATCAAAAGGGGGAAAAAAACATCAATACTACCCCAACCCACGATCGATTTTAAATTGTAAACCCCCAATCTAATAAATAAAAAAGGTTTATAAGAATGATTAGGGTATGGTAAAATTTTGGGTACAAATTGGTGTAAAATGAAAAATAAACAAAAAAGTAAATTAAAATCTAAGTGTGGTTAACACTTTCCCCCAAACCTCCATGAATAAGACTCTTATTGAAAAACTACGCTTTTTAAAACTTGAAAACACCGCTTTGGTGACACAATTTTTTCAACAAATTAATCAAAGAATAAAACCCTTTTGGCGTTCCCAACGGCCAACTCCCCTTAATCCCCAAAAAAAATATAAACAACAAATAGTGGTGATATCTCCCATTAATACAAAATTTACATAAGTTGGTTAAAACAAACTTCCCCAAATTTTTTTTTTTTTTTTTTTTTTTTTTTTTTTTTTTTTTTTTTTTTTTTTTGAATCAAAAAATATGTGTAAAACTTCCAACTTTTCTATACTATTTTTTCGGGGAATTTTCATATCTTTTTATTTGAAAAAAATTTAATTGAAAAGGGAAACACACGAAAAATAAATAAAAGTTATCTATTTACTTTCATACAATTGCATTGTGCAAAATTTCCCCCCCCAACCAAAGTAAAGAATTACGCATGGAAAAAAGTAATGTAAGGAAAAAACCCTTTTCCTAAAGAATTTTCCCCCGGGTTTTAAAATACAGGGTAGGTAAGGTTAAGGGTGTATCAAACTTATAACAAGGGTAAAAACGAAAGGAAGGTTGAGGGTTTTTTGGGATCTTTTTCAAAAAGGGGGGGAAACAAAAAGGGGTTTTTTGGGGGGTTAATAACCAGGTAGTTAGTTTTACAAACATATAAAGGTTTTGGGTTAATCCCGAAATTTATCAATTTGACAAGTATCCCCAATTTTATGTTAATACCATTTGGTGGCTCGAAAAATTAAAGCCAATTTTTAAAATTTAAATCACGGCCCTAAAAATTTTTAAAATTTTTTTAAAAAATAGAGTTTTGTGTGCGGTTATGTAATTTTTACTTTTTTTAAAAAAAAATGCAAAAAAATTTTAAATTTTGATATATTAAGGGGTTTTAAGCTATTTTGAAAAATTTTAGGAAAGAAGTTTTAATTTTCCCCCCCCCCCTTAAGTTAAAAACGCCTGTTTTTTGTGTCAAAAAGGTTAAAAAAGGAAAATAAAAGAATTTTAAAAAAAAAAAACCCCCCAATTTGTCGGATGATCCTCATTATTGTATAAAAAAAAAATCAACTTTTTGTGGATAAGAACGTTTAAGTTCAAAAAAGAGTATCCAAAAATGCGGAACTAAATTTTTTGACTTTAACACACCTGAGTTTTTAAAAGGTTCAAAATTGCATAATACTTAGTATTAAAAAAATAAAACTAAAAAAAATTGTAAATCCATTCATGATACCCGTATCTTAATAAAAGATACCCGATCGAGATGGAATAAATCGAACAGTAAAAGTGGTGCTCCTTAACCAGGGATGCGCCGCTTTAAAAAAAACTGACAGAAAGTTTTAAAGTCAAAAAAAAAAAAGAGAAAATGAAATAAGATAACCAGGAGGGATGGTCGGTTTTTAGGAGAGGTCGCTTTTCTGCAGGTCTGACAGATGAACAGAACAAAAAGTAAAAAATTTTCCTTTTGGGTTGCCTCAGATTTTCTTTTTTCCCCAAGTTTAATTTAACTACTTCAACTTAATACGATCATAAAAGGTGGGAAAAACACGCGTCCCCTCCCGTCTAAAATTGATATCCTTGCTGTTTAATATCCCCCCCTTTTCTTTAATATTTATAAACAAAGTTTGCCCCTTTCGGAGAGATGAAAAAAAAAGAAGAGGGAAATTTTATTATTTTTAGGCATAAATATGAAGGGGGTGTGGGTTCGAAAACTATTTTTAATTTAAATAGAAATTCGCGTATTGTTAAAACAGATGCGTCGTATGGGTTAGTTTTTAAAAAAATTTTTATTAAAAAAAAATACGGTATTTGGGGAAATTGCGTCGTACTCGAATTATTAAACGGTTGTATTTTATAAAAAAAACGCAATACCCCCTATCTGTGAAAAAAGTGGGGCCTATCGTTTGTATAGCACAATAAAAAGAAGCAGAATGCGAAAAAAGAAAAAAAAACAAAAATAAAAAAAAAAAAAAAACAAAAATTCAGAAAAAAAAAAAAACAAAAAAACAGCAAATATGCAAATTAAAAAGATGAAACTACTAATATAAACAGGGAAGGTTGAATTAAAAAAAAAACTAAAAAGAAAACCTAATTAAAATACTTAAAAAAATTTTCAGTAAAAAAAATTATCCCGGCAACGGGGCCAAAAAATTTGATGGCGGAGGGTTCGTTGCGGTTTGCATTAAGCCCCAATTTTTTAAAAATTTTTTTAGCGATTATCAAAACACACAATTAAACGACAGTGTCCCCCGTATTGATATAATGGTAAGCAGAGTGTCGATCATAAGGTGGAACGTATTATCTAGTTATTCTAATCATTTTTTAAAACCCCAATTTTTTTAAAAACCCAATTTAAAACGAAGGGGGTTAGCCGAGAGACTGGCCATTTGGGTTTAAAAATTAAAAAGAAACAAAAAATGAGCACGAATCAGCGTTAAACAATAAAAGATGAACTGAGAAAAAAAAAAAAGACCCGCCCCGATAATTAAATAGTTTTCCTTTTTTTATGTAGTTTTTATGAAGTGTATAAAATTTAAAAATTTCTCTTTTTTCTCAATTTATCGGGGTTTTAAAACCTTTTAATTTTTTCTTTGTTACCCCACTTTTTTGAGAGCTAGAATAAAAGGGGGGGAATGGCGGGGCCCCCCGAAAGACCCTAGACCAGGGTTTCAAAAATAAAAAAAGCACCAAAAAATAAAATATAAACTTTAAATTAAGGGAAAGCAAAAAAGGGGGGTGCATGTTTTTCCCGTTTTACTGACACAACCCCTCTACGGAATTAAAGCGTACTAAAACAATAAAACAAAAATAATTAATGAAAGATAAGCAGGACCTTTTCGTTTTGTATCTTTGTTTGAGGTGTGTTTGTGCTGCTTTGGGTCTGGATTCGGGGTTGGGTTTTACAAAAAAGGGCTTAAATTCGTCGACTTTTGGGGATTTATAGTTTTGTCTGAGGGGGCGAGCGGCGCTTAGTTTATAATGCGGGGGATTGATTAACTTCGCGTAGGGTCCAAAAATTTTTATTCTGGAATATTCGACACCCCCTTTTGATGCGGGTAAAAATTATTTTGTATGGGCGATTTACTTTAGCTGTCTTGGTTAACTGGTGAAATCTTGATAGTGATACGCGTATGTTAGAAAAATATTGTGCGTATCTGGGTAGAACGAGTTTCTTCTTTTTGACAAAGTTTCAATGGGCGCAGCAGAATTGCATGCGGGGTCTTAAATCCGGAAATGGTCTTGAATTCATCTAAAAATTTAAAATTCGTGTATTGTTGGTGAGATACGGGGGTTTTGGATTTCATAGATTTTGACATCTCGCTTGTTTGCTTTTTAATTAGTCCAAAATCGCAATTTTCTAATGCTTGTTTTCCGAGAATTACAAAAAAAAACTTAAATTATCGATTTCTTATAATAAATTATAAAAAACAAAACAAATAAATAGGTAAATGTGATAATAAATTACTTATTTAGTTTTTTCATCAGGGGTTTTTTTGGAGCTTCGTGAATTTTGACTTAAAAATTTCCCTTTAATTTTACAGCAGGTGGATTTTACCCCCAAAAATTTACGTTTTACGGGGGTAGCAATTTCACAATTTTGTGTTGAGCAGTTCTAACCCTTTTGGGCTGTCTCTGTTCAGCTCCTTTTTTTCCCCAAATAGTTGAAACTTTTGGATCGGTGAAACCTGACTTGGTACGTAAAAAGTCTCCCCATCTTAAGAGAAAGCATGTCCCCAATTTTTAAAAATGAGTGGTGTATTTTCTTTTTTTTCTTGAGTTGGAAGCTAGGGGATTACTTTCTTCGTTGCTTAGTAGACCTAAACCCCGTGTGATGCATCACAATAATCGAAGTTTCATTCTTGGGATGCTAAATAGGTGTTCACAAATTTTTTTTTTTTTAAAGGGTTTGGGAAAATTGCTCTTTTTTTTTTTTTTTCCGTTTACTTTTGTTTTTTTTGGTTAATTCAGTCAAAGGGGTTTCAATTTTGAAAAAAATTTTTGAATTCGTAGTAACCGCGAACCTAAAAATTGAAAAAATTGTTGGGTTTTAGGTATCCTTTTAATCTCGTCTTGGAGGGTTAGTGGTACCTTGACTGTTGATATTGGCTAAAAAATTGTACCGTTGGGATCCAAAAAAACACATTTGGGAATTTGCGTACAACTTTCTTCCTTGAGTAATCAAAATGGTTTTCGGTTTTTAAAGCTTGTTTTCCCTTTTGCTGCATGAGTGATTAGGATGTCATCGATGAACCGATCACGATTTGCCCAAAAGTATGGTTTGATAGATTCATTAAATCCCGAACACGGGGTGATTGGTGGACAAAGGCTTTACTTAAAAATTCATAATGTGTATCGCATTTGAAGGCTGTTTTGGGAAATTTTTCTTCTCTGATCTTAGCTGTGATATTGATCTAGAACATTTTGGAATAGACACTCGATCTTGCAATGGTAAATAAATCATCAACCTGGGATGGTATCAATTTTCACTGGAGTTTGTTCAACTCTATAATCATCACTTTGAAAGTTCCGTCATTTTTTTTGACAAATAAGATGGAGTCCCAAAGGGTAAAATTGGTCGGATAAATCTTTATCTGAAGTTTTTAAATGCTAGACAGTTTTTCATTTTGAAGGTGCCAACCGATAAGGTGTTTTGTAACTGGTGTGCTCCAGGCACTAAATCAATTTGAAATTTACTTGCCGAATGGTGGAATACCCGGCAAATATCCAAAAATATTCAGAAAAGTCCTTGACAACTGGCACTTCTTCAAGTTGTTTCTCTTTTGATTCATTCTCCGTACCTGAACCAAAAAACACGTGAATCCTTTGTTCATGTACTTCATTGTCTTGATATACGAGATGATGTTGAGTCGAGTTTTATGTGATCGCCACGAACGATAAGAGTTTCACCATTAAGTGGAATTTGGACGACCTTCTCGTCACAGATGATTTGGCGTGGTGCTCGGATAACCAAATCCATGCCAATAACGACGTCAAAGCTACCGAGTTGAATGGATGAGATCAATGGGAAAAGGTTTGTATAGAAGTGTTAGGGTGAACCTTGGATCATTTGTGTTGGTGCCTATGAGGTTTCGTTAGCTATTTCGATTTCGTATGTAGTGTCTAGTTCTATTGAGGCAATATTAAGCAGTGAAGCAAATGAAGTAGACACAAAGTCTTATCAACTCCGGAATCAAATAATATTTTAGCACTTTGTTGGTTTAGTAAGAATGTACCGTGACAACGTGGGGTCTTGAGGTGCGTTCCCGTCACGAGCACATATGCTCTCTCACGAGCAACATTGTTTGATTTGTATTTTTTGTTTTGGGCAGTTGCTCCTGTAGTGCTTTTCTCACCACACCGTGGCACACTATCGTAGGGCTGTAAATTTGCACCCGTGGTCTGCAGTCAGTAGTTTTATGCCCCACTTTCCAGCAATTTCCGTAAATTGCACGACAAGGCCAGTGTGATGTAGTTTCTTTGGGTTGAACTGGGGTTGTGTTCGGTATAGACTTTTTCTCTGTGGGTGCGCAAATAAGCTTAGCAGCTTCCTGTTGCGATTTGTTGGTGGTGGTGGTTGTTGCGATTCTGTTGGTAGTTATGGTTATGGTTGTTGTTGGGGTTCCTGTTGTTGTTGTTGTTGTTGTTGTTGTTGTTGTTGTTGTTGTTGTTGTTGTTGTTGGGGTTTCTGTTGTTGTGGGTGGTGGTTCCCGATATCTAGCCTTCGCTTGTGATCATTGTTTGGGAGGTAGAACTCCGTTTGATTTCCCGTTTCAATAAGCGTTGAGTATTGTGATAGCTTCCTCCAGAGTTGTTGGTTTTGACGAGGTGACATTTCCCTCGATGCTTCGAGGCAGTCCTTTAGTACTTCTCCAAAGTTCTTTCAAGATCCGGCACCATAGTTGGACATAGTACGACAGTTCTTGGAACCTTTTGTTATAGATCTTAGATCATTACCCTTACAATCAACTGGTGGAATTCTTCTCCAGTTTCTGATTTCTGTAAAAGGCAGTATTTCTTTAACAATTTTGCTTTCAGTTCGGACCCAGGAAATCCGATACGCTTCTTCCATACCCATGGTCTGGGCGGTAGCGTTCCATCATGATGCTGCATCTTCCAGAAGAGTCCCCGTAGCAAAGGTGACCTTGTTTTTTATTTGGACAGTGCACCTCATGAATACCGTTTCGGTACGCTCAAACCACTGAGCTAGTTCGGTGACTCCTTCGGAAAACCCTTGAAATAAGTTGGCTGGCAACTCATGAAATCTTTATAGGGCATTTACGAGACGCAGATGCCTCGCTTTCAGCTGTTGATCGGGTTTTTGTTACTCGAGCGGGCTATGGTAGCCGCTTGAGTCTCTAGAGCTACAGCAACGCTATCAGCTACCAGTTTCTGGATAGTGCAGGAGTCATAGCTGTTGCCGGGGTGGTAGTTTCCTTTCTTGTGCGAGCCATAGTTCAATTAATGCCAAAGAAAAACAGATTTAGAATCACATAATGACCATGTTAGAATACATTGATAAATAGGGTGATTGCATACAAATCCTAACAATATTGCACAATGTGAAATCAAAACCAACTGAGAATCATAAAATCACGACATGTTTGGGCCTATCGTAAATAAATGATCAACTTTGGTATAAGATTGCTAAGGAACAAAGTGATTCATCATCTACAAAAGCTGAAGTTCAGCAACTTTCTTTACATTCATTAAGTTTCTTTTGAAATTTTTTATTATCAGTTTGTAATTTCATCCATTTGTAACATTAAAGAACCATAATATCACAAGTAAAATCAAGAATGTCTGATACAATCACAATACACATGAACAACCACAGTAGCATAAATCAACATCAATATATAGTAAATCATAACCAACAAATATATTAAATAACTTGAATCAATTGTGTTACAAAACAGAATGATTACAAGGTCCTTTATGAATGCCACATGCGGCAGGCTAAGATGCCTCAAAATCTACAATTATACTAGCCACTATGGAAGTTACCATGGGCCTTGTAAGCTCTGAAATCTGATCCAAAGTCTTGTATGTCGGTTTGATGCTGAAGTGATGTCTTCCACGAGGTTCTCAAAGTATCAGCTCTGCGGGCTTGTAAGCTTCTCTTTGTATCAGGACTGTCTTGGGAGGTTTTCCCAACATCTCGTGGTAGTGATTCAGGATTTATCGGATACGAGGCTTGGGTGCCGTTGAATCGTCTTCGGGCGGAAGTGGTGTTCGGTCAACATTAGGAGGGTTCATCTGCCCTCACGCTCCTCTGTATGATGGTGATGTATCGTGGGGCTTTTGGAGCTCTCTAGTCTCGAGGCTCGGCTGGAGTTGGGATGGGGTGAAGAGAAGACTAGGAGCATAGGCCTGGTAGAGGGTGAGGAGCAAAGGGTAGGTTTGGGTGGAGGGTGGTGGAGTTAGCGATTGGATTATAAAAGGATTAATACGAGGGAAGGTTGCCTCCTCTTAACACGTTTGGCAGTCGATTGGTAGCCCAAAAGGGTATAGCTTCATCACAGCCTCGTCACCTCTTGTACTCATATGTAGACTTCGGAGTCTTGACAAAGAAGAGGGAATCCGCCTGAGTCGTTAGGACCATTTGGAGCCTTATGGTCATTGATGTGTCGGACCTGCCATGGCAGTTGTGGGGGTTGGGGTTGCAGCAGAGAAAAGAGAGAGAGGTGAAAAAGAGAGGTGGGGAAAGAGAGAGATGGGAGGCGTGGGTTTTTATCTTTTTATTTATTTATTTAATAATAATAGCAAAAAGAATTAGATAAAAGGGATAGGAATAACACTTTGTGGTATTAAGTGTACCCGGTGTCCCGTTGAGCTCCGGTGAAATCTGAGTTTTCCGGGTTAGTGGGCGTGCTAAAAATATTTTTAACGCGGGTGTTTTTATAATAGAAATATAAAATTAAAATTTATTAATTTCGGATAACCAGTATTGAGTTCATGTCGTTACTAGGATTGTGTCGGTACGCGCGCGACCTTGATTTTCGAGATTACCATCGGTTTTTGAGTTTCGATTGACAGTAAGTGTCAGAAATATAAAATTTAAAATAAATACCATTAAAATAATAGCCTGAAAAATTACGGGTTGTTATAGTGATGATAGTAGTGGTGGCAATGCATACTGATACTCAGGTGAAAATGGGGTGTTATCCTGATCATGTCTAGGGGTGTATCTGAATCTTCTGCTGGCAGCCATTGCTGTGTCTGCATGTACTGGTCATCAGTAAGTGGGGTGTAAGTGGGAGAAACTGGACGGTTCTCCGGGTGTGGTGGTGAGATACATGCCCATCTAGCTAGTATATATGGGTCTTCTGACGTGGGTGAATCTGGGTTACCTGGTGCAACAGGTGTCATGGGTGGTGTAGCGACGACTTCACCCTCCTAAAAGGGCTCCATTTCATCTAAAGTGGTGTTCGACACTGTAGCCGTCAAAGTGCTGGGAACCATAGGTAAGGTGATAGATGAATAAGTGTCCTCGGACACCATGTCCGATGATGGGGTGCTAAGGTGTGATACTGTAGACATGGTATTGTAATAACCCGAAAGTAGTAAATGTAAGTAATCAATATCATCAAGTGTGTGAAAATCAATGTGAAATAATCAAGTGTGTGAAGATTAATGTGAAATAATCTTAATAGGTAATATATTGAACACGGTGTTATGCAGGCACGGAGGGCGTAAAGTGGTATGGTGTAAAATGATTCATTTTGAAAGTGTAGTTATAGTCCAAAGTTTGAAAACATTTGGTTCTCTACAACTATGGCTTGATGCCCAATCTGTAACACCACTAAATTATGAGTTAACAGCGGAAGACTAATCGGGGTATTACGGGGAGGATCGTAGTCATAATCATAGAAAACGATTCAAAAGAGGCGTTTTGAAAGTTATTGTCATTCAAATAATAGTTGAGATACAAAAGTGAAATTCAGTGTTTTGATATCACATAAAAGGGTGTAGTAGTTTGAAATGAATGACATAATTTATTTTATACCACCAAAAACCATCAGTTTAATGCCCACTCCGTGCCTTGACTGCTCCGTTAATTACCTGAGATAAACATGCTAAAAGTCAACAAAATTGTTGAGTGAAATCATAGAGTTTGTAATAGTAATCAGTTTGGAACACAAGTTTGTGATTGCCTGTGAATTACAATCATGTTTGAAATGGTGATATTATAGTTGGATATATTGCCCTAAGTCTCATGACAAGCAAACGTTAAAAGTGTACCATGAAATGGTGGTGAACACACCAAATTAATGGTGTGAGTTATGGCCCTCGTGTAGGAGATTGCCATATTCTTATTTCCTTCAAATATAGTGCATTGCGACTAATCCGGCTAGCAACTAAGACTATCCATCGACATTAGTGGAATAGGCAGTCAGCCTCCAATAGATCTATTCACTATATTCGCGTTCACTCGCAAGTGATTAATGGTTCATGATGTGAGGGGCTTTTGGCAATAGAGTAACTTAGGCAATATAAATCAGGTGAAGCATACAGAAAATACTTGTGTTCTATTTTGTAGCATGTATCTCCCCGATAGAGTGTAAAGTTATTAAATGAGTAAAAGTGGGGCTATGACTCACCTTGAGTGTATTTGGCAAAGGTGAAATGTGAAATCAAGTGAATTATGGGAACGGCTCCAACACACGACCTGAATAATAGTGAAGTCTGAGATTTTGACAGTTTTGAGTTAATACGAATAGTGAGTGTGAAAATGAGTAACGGATAACGATTTGATTTATGATGTGAGTGAGTGATACGCTTAAAATGCTTAAAGTTCAAAAATAATATTATATATAATATTATCTTGTTTTTATGTTATTGAATCCATGAATATCGTTTCCTCGAAAGTGATTGAATGATTCGTTAAATTATTTGTTAGAAACTCGTTATATAAACATATAAACGTAACGTGATTTAATATATTGAACGAATGGTAAAAATGCACGTGATTGAATGAGAAAGTGTAAAATATGAGATGGAATTGAATATGAAATAAAGTTACTGTTTGGTCCTTGAACTTATACAAAATTTACACTTTCTACCCTAACGGAGTAAGTTTTGCACCGTTAGTCCTTGGTTAGTTATTAGTTACATTTTTAGTCCAAAAAGATCAAGTATTACATTTTAAGCCTTATGTTTACTATTTGAACAATTTGTACCCTTAGGTTACTGAAATGACAGTTTGTAACATAATTTTGTGAACTTGACAATTTTAACCCAATTTGAATATATTTTGCAAATTAAGTCCAAAATTCACAAAAGTGGTGTGAGAAGTTTTTCGAAAGTTGTATCATCTTTAAACAGCATATTTGAGTCTTAGTGAACTGCTTATTCGTAAAAAGAGCTTATTAACTGCTTATTGGGCTTTACCGAGTCAAAACAAAGCCCAATAAGAATTATTGATCCGAGGGGTTTTAAGGGATATTGGGCTTATCATTGGGCTGATTTTTAAGGTCTTAAAAATATATCCAAACAGCTTATAACCACTGCTTATTCAAAGTGCTTATTTTTGGCTTGTTGGGCTTAAAAGCCCAATCGATAAAAATAAAGGTTTTAAGTTCTGTCCGAATAGCAATTGCTTTAGGGTCATTAAAGGACTTTTAAGAGCTTGCGAGGTGAGCTTATTTCAACAGCTTGTTAGACGAGCTTATTAAGAAATAGCACGAGCAATAAAAATGATATGTTGTGTGTATAAAAATGGATTTAACAAGGTTGATTCTAGTCGATATAATGAAATGGTCCAAAAATGAAATATGACTTATAATTGTGTGATATGAAATATAAGTTAAAATTAAGCCTCTTTAAGCATTATAATGACAATATATGTGTCGAATGGAAGTATAACATGATTTACTAGCCATCCATGAAGGAGGTCAAATGTATATACGAAAAAAATAAATAAATACGAGAAACGTAAAAATGTATAGGAATTAAATATGGATCGAATGAGATGTGTAACGATGCATGAAACATTGAAAACGTGTATAAGAGTAGGAAATTGAGTTCAAAGGACTTACAACACCCTTAAGGTGGTGAGTTATACGTTAGGATGATTTAGAACTCGGATGGAATTCCCTTAACACACTAGAACTATCAAAAGGAAATGAGTTCGACTTGGTATGATTGGGAAAACAATCTGAATTGCTAGAGAATGGCCTTGCTTCCTTGAATGGTCTCGGCAGTAGCAAAAACTAGAGCGAATATGTTTGAAAAATGCTCAAGTGTGAAAAGGGAGAGTGTGTGTATATCGTATATATGTATACAAGTATCTAGTCGAGTTTATTATTTTAAAATGGATCAAGTTGGGGTGACTAGATGTGTTTCAGGATTAGGGATAAGGATTTAGGAATAAACTCGAGTTCATTGGTATTAAGAGGGGGGGGGGATTGAGTGTTTGTATGGCCATGTTTCAAGTTGTGTATATATATATGTCTCGTTAGACATATAAAGGGTCCAAACAATGTTTTTAACATGACCAAATGTAGGAAAGGTGAGAAACAATGTTATAAAATCATATTCGACTAGAAGAAATTATAATGTCTAGGTGAAAATAGGTTTTGATCGAATTGGATTAATATGTGTTAATATTGAATGAACTTGTACAAGTGTCGAGAGTGATTTACTTTGGGTCTCGTTCGATGATCAAATGTTCGAATGAGAGAGTGAGAGTTGTCGAACCTGATTCTTTTGAGTGTGAAGATTCGAATGATGTACAAAGTTGCATATGTTGTGTGTCGAAATCAAAAGATATCGAGGCCAAGTGTTGTGTGTTCAGCCGAGTGAAATATAAGAAATTATAAAGAGTTGGGTTGGGTTTGAATATTAACAGGCCAAAAATTGGTCCAGTAATAGTATAAGGATCCGTTTGGTGTATAATTAGTATGTTGGATTCGTTGTGGTCCGTGTGTGAGCTCATTCCAATGTGTTTGTGAATCACGTATCAACATGTTTGTAATAAACAAAATTTTCAAAATTTGCCCATAAAAATGGTTAACTGAACAGTAATGGTAATTTAATACTTGATTAATGTTTACAAATCACTGGAGAATTTTACAGGTTGCTACACTTATAGCCATAGCAGCATAATATGACTATGATATTTGGCAAATGGATGTCAAAACCGCCTTCTTAAATGGTCACCTAGATGAAGATATCTATATGGCGCAGCCTGAGGGGTTTGTGAATCCAGAATTTCCAAAGCGAGTATGCAAACTTCAAAGATCCATTTATGGATTGAAGCAAGCATCAAGGCAATGGAATAAGAGATTTGATGATGAAATCAATAAGTTTGGTTTCTCTCAGAATCTCGATGAGCCATGTGTATACCATAAGGCTAGTGGGAGTGATGTTACTTTCCTTATCCTATATGTCGATGACATATTGATTATGGGAAAACACATTCCAAGTTTATAAGATGTTAAGTCTTATCTTGGAAGATGGTTTTCCATGAAGGATTTAGGAGAAGCAGCATACATTATAGGAATCAAGATCTACAGAGATAGATCTAAGCGATTAATTGGATTAAGTCAAAGTGCTTACATTGATAAAATCCTGAAGTGATTCAGGATGCAGAAATCCAAAAAGGGATATCTACCAATGCAAGTAGAACATGACTTAAGTAGCAAACTATGTACTTCAACACCTGAAGAGGTGGCACGCATGAGTAGAGTTCCTTATGCTTCGGTTGTGGGATCTATCATGTATGCAGTAAGATGTACAAGTCCATATGTGGCGTTTGTACAAAATATCACCAGTCGATATCAACAGAACCCAGGTGATCTTCACTTGCATGCTGTTAAGAACATTCTCAAGTACTGAAGGGCTACTCGAGATATGTTTCTAGTGTATGGAGGAATTCCAGAGGCAGAGCTTGATGTTACAGGTTTCTGCGATGCGTCTTGGCAAACTGATAAAGATGATACGAAGTCTCAGATGGGATATGTCTTTGTAGTCAATTGAGGAGCAGTAGACTGGAAGAGCAAGAAGCAGAGTACAATTGCGATGTCTGCAACAGAAGTTGAGTACATAGCTGCTTCAGAAGCTGCGATGGAAGCTGTTTGGATTAGGAAATTCATTTTAGGGCTCGGAGTTATGCCTTCAATTGAATTACCTATAAACGTGTATTGCGACAATTCTGCTACAATTACATTCGCCAATGAACCTGGAGTCATGAAGGGCGCCAAACATTTTCCTCGATGATATCACTATGTTTGAGAACAAGTCGAAATAGGCGAAATCAATCTACTCAAAGTTCACACATATGACAATCTAGCTGATCCCTTAACGAAGGCTTTACCTGAGGAAAAGCTTACTCAACATGTTAATGACATTGGACTTCGTTTAGCTAGTAGTTTCATGTAAATATGTGGTTATGTATTTGGATAAAGGATGTTTTAGCAATTATTTTTTTAATGAAATAAATATTAGTTATGTTTATCTTTCATTTATAATATTGTATCATATATTTGCATCTTTAAATTCGTGAATAACTTATGTTATTCTAAATAGTCCGTTATTGATCAATCATATGGGAATATAATTGAAGTAAGACAAATCTGAATTTTGGTGGAATATACTTATGTATATTGATGCGTAGACATGCCAACTTCACATGAAATTCAATGAATTGAATATAGGACTGATCCCAACTGCATGATTGTACTTTATGGATATTTGTCATCGAGTAAATCATGAATAGTTATCCTCATACTTGAGATACCAGGAAACTGTTATGGGTGTAGCCCATTTCTGTAAAATAGTCTAACGCTAACCGTAACAGGTAGTAATAAGGGCTGTTTTTAGAAGTGTTGTGAAATTCATGAGTTTTGCTCGTAGTCAAGAGAGAATTTGTTCCTTCAAATTTGTTTTGAAGTATAATACTACTGGGCCCCTCGTAGGGTTGACAAGATGTCATGGCCAAGATCTATCTGGAATACGTTCAGATGATTTGGTAATCTTGTTCAATAAGATATAACGAGAAACAAAATAGTTAAATAATGGAATGACCAAGATCCATACCCATATTTAACGTGGTATTAGTAACAAAAGGATAAGTATAATGATAAATCATTAAAAGGCTTTCTAGGAAACCACACTCAGGGTCGTTCTGAGGGCATTGACGTGTTTGCAAGACGCTAACCAATGTACTTACCTATATTAAGATATCTCCAAGTGGGAGCTGTTAGTTTGTGGATATATTTAATATACGTATGACTGGATTCGAACACGAGACTATGAGATTGCACACATTACGTATGAGAATCGATGTTTAATAATTAATATACAATAGTTATATTTAATTATTAACTCACAATAATGACTAACAAACGTTAAGTACTTAACGGAAGTGACTAACTGTCGTTAAATAATGAAGAGATACGAATATTAGGAAACAAGCCAAGAAGGTTCTAGAAACCCCTTGGGCTTGAGTATTCGGCCAACTATGGGATTCCCTAGGGGATTCTTAAGCTAACTTGGACTCCAAGATTCACACACTATAAATACGAGGCATTGTATTCATTGTTTGGTAATCTTGGTTCTCATTAGCTAACCCTAACTTCTCGTCTTCTCTCTCCCTTGCTCTTGGCTGATCGTACCAGCCTAAACCTTTAGGGAATCGATTTGCTTTGATCAACAAAAGTGTTTTGGTTAGTTATTGTGATTCAAGGAACCTAGCATTCGCATCGAATCGCTACTAATACATGTGTACAAGAACATAGGACAAACACCACTTGTGTTTGTGTTTTGCCCTAATCGACTTCTACACAAGTCGATCAAAACAAAATCCTTAATTAGGGTTTATTCTTGATTTGATCTTGTTTTTGCTTGGATTGCTAAAAGGTACGCTTGCTTTATGTTTTGGTTAATTAATTACAAGTATTAGATTAAGTCTTCCGTTGCGTGTTTGATGATTATATGTTTATAATATAATTGTTATGATTATTAAATTCAACACGTTTTGATGATTATAGTTTTAACAAGCATCCTTATTAAATTACAAATAGAAAATCATTAAAGTAATCTGGTTTAAAAGTCTAGAAAAGTATCAGTGAAAGGTTGAAAGCTACGTAAGTAACAGTTGGACGACTTCTAGAAGCACAAATTGTGGATTGACAAGACTTTTTGGCCCATCCCATTACACACCCACTAGCAAGACTCCAAGTAAACTTGGGTCCATTATCAATAATAAAAAAGAGTTACTTGAGTTGTCCACCAAAAATTGAAAATTTCAACTTTTTAATCTTAGAAAATGTGTAATGAAGTGTTTGTTCACTATATTAAACATTTAAAAAGTTTTTACTATAAAAATAAATTTTATAAATTTAAATTTAAGATGGTTTTAGTAGAACTTCTGACATCTTGTAACTGATTAAATGCCAATAACTTTTGACATTAATAGTTTGTGCGAAAATGAACAAATCATAAGGACAAATTTGGTGTTTACTCTCTGTTTAGTATGGATTGGCAAATTTATTATTCAGATATCATAATAAACAAACATTTTTAAGGAGTTTTTTTTATGTGAGCATGGTATTTCAAAAAATATATCAGCCATGGTCGTCATCATTGCCGACTTCGTCTCCGGTGACAGTGATGACGATTCCAACGAATCGATAACGAGCAAAAGAGGCAAGCGAAAGGAGGTATGAAATAGCAATATAGCATGGTCACATAAAAAACGTAACTCCATTTTTAAGTACTAGCAGGGTACCCGCGCGATGCGGCGGCGGGTACCTTGAAATTAAAATTTTGGCGAGCAACGTTTTCTAGCTATATGCGTTTTGTGATAATAACTTTACAAATAGCGAGATTTTAAGTAAAAAAAAACTATTTCATACAAAAATTGTAGGGTTTACATGCGATACTTTTTAAAATATAAAAACGATACACAATAATATTGTGAAGATAGTTAGATAAGCCCAACCTCACAATTAATTCAACAAAATTTTCAGATTTAGCCTATACTAACTAAAAATTCGCAACCCAACTTTAAAAAATCCAGCAAGCCCATAATTATTATCTAATGTCCAACACAAATCCACAACAAACCCTACACCCTTTAGAATATAAGTTCTTCATTATGGAAACCTAAACACACATCGCACATTCAAGGTCCCCATCCAACCTTCTCTCCATCCAAAAAAAACATGCAGTCACCAAATATCTCCTTCTCCAAAATAATACGCATATTCAATCTTTCCAACCTTATAACTCCTTAACAAACGAACACAACACGTCAAATAAATCCACCCTTATATCTCCATGGCAGTCACACACCTAAATAGCTCGTGTTCCTACATATCAAAAAAGCAACATCATAATAACATTTCTTCCATCTCCTTATCACAAACGCAGCATAAACCTTCTTTATTTCAACCGTAACCGAAGCACACTATGTTCGTCAAGATCTCATTAAAGAGGTCTTGGGTAGGTTGTTTGTTTGTTGTCCTCTTATTACTTTCAAGATCTATGATGGTTTACTCTTATACTCTTGTTTTAACAAACAAATTTATGAGTATTAAAGAGAAGACTGAGATTGTTCTTTCTTTGTAATTTCCAAGTCTCTTTCACTTTTTTTTTTTCTTCTTCATTTTGACTACTGGATTTTAGATTTATGTTTTGGAAGGTTAATATTTTGGAAGCTTAATTTGATTGTATATTGCGGTAAAATGGTTGTGTATTTTAGTAAGAGGGTAAATTAAATAGTGTATTAATTATATGTGTTGAATAATACTTTTTTAGTTATCTTTGTGCTCTAAATAGTTGTAAACAATGCTTGATAATTTGTATTTTTTACATAGGGGGTGTTTTAATGACTACCATTTAATAGCATTAATGTTGTTTGATAGAATTTTGGTCTTAAAATGACACCACGCTTGTTTTTGTTGTACAATATGCTTTATTTCTTGTAAGTCTGAAAATTGGGTGCATTAAAGTGTTGTAAATCATGCTTTATTTTTTGTAAGTATAAATTTTAAGACTAAGAGGAGAGAGATTCATCCCTACATTATATATAGTATAGATTAGTTACTACGTGATCACAAAGGAGGTATGAAAAAACAACCCAGTCTATATCAGTTGATAAACACGCAAAAACAAAAGATAACTTGTAACATACAATGTAATTTTTGTATTTTATTAAGTGGGTGTTTGTGACTGCTTATATTTTTACTTGTGATTCTGCTTAAAGATAAATACTTATAAAAAAAGTACTTTTGAAACTAGTATGTGTATTTTATAAGATTTGAAATATAATTGTTAAACAATTAATTTAATATAAATTTTCAATCAAGTTCATTTAGAAAAGGTTTTAAAAAAATATGAGAGTAAAAAGTCATTTTAATTTAATATCAGATAACTAACACGAAATAAGCTCCTAGCCTGTTTATGAAAAACTATTTTTTGCTTTTTTAAAGCAGAAAAGTCGAGATGTTTGGATGAAAAAAAAAAAATGATTTTTTGCTTAAAGAAAAACTACATAAGCAGGGGCAACATAAACAATAAGCAATCTCATACACCCTCTAACTCGAGAAAACACATTACACCTATTTTGTTATATTATTTCACGCCTGAATCACCAATTATATGTTAGAAGTAAACCTAAATTTATAAATGCATTTGCTTAAGTTTCAATTTTGCAATAGGTAAGCTCAATGTTTTAAAATCTGTTTTCCTTTTCTGATCCTACTGATCATGATTTAACCGGTTTTTTTGCTCAAAATCAGCTTCTGGTGACCTGACAGGTTCCGGTTCAGCCGGGTTGACCCAATTAAAACGTTAGTTAAGCTTACATGACTATTTCTTTAAAAAAAATTGAGCCTTCATGACTTGCTTTTAGACAAATCATTCTTATTTGAACTTCTTTTGTCGACTTAGGTTACTCATTATCATGCACCCAAAGCATTTAGATCGGAATAAGTATAGACCTAGTTTAAACAAAGTTGAAGCATAAGAAGTCTAAGGCAATTGTATGGAACAGTAACTAGCAGACACGTTTGGCACATAACTTTTTTTTAAAATAAATTTTAGCTCAACTCTTTTTAGAAACAGTCTTTCTACTAGTTTATCCCGACGTAAAGGTATGACTGTCTATATCAACTTTCTTCGTACCCCGACGAACCAGATATTGATGTAAAATTTCAACTCTAGCTCCGAATAAAAAATTTTCATCTTGAAAAATGTCACTAATAACTTAAAGTTTAAAATCACAATATAAGGTATAGTCAAAGGACCTGCTTTACAACTTCATAAAAGAACCAAAAGTAAAACATGTAAGAAAATAAAACGAGTGGGTCCCAACAGAGACTTTTAACAATTCCATAAAATTCGGCTTCTCGAATACCATTTTATGTATACAACGTAACACCTGGACCTCTCAATCTTCCTCACAGTCACACTTCTTTTTTTTTAAAGGCATTTTGATTCAACAAAATTCTATTTGTACAGATCCTGTATCTAACTATCTATATACTACACGTTAACAAAATACTCAGCTACCTCTTATATCCGCTGCAAGTATATATTTCAAGAGGAACACAAGTTTCATTTCATTCGATCTAAAGCTTGATTTCATGATATAACTGTGGTGATCACAAGGTATGTACTCAACTCTGATCTGTATATATTTTGTTTAGTTTTATGAAATATAGTTTGATTAATTTTCTGGATTAGAAGTGATCATTAAGTTCTTCACGTGCTTTTGGTAGCAGAATGATGTGTAACATTCATCATTTCATTTAGTTTAGAGTAAATTGCAAGAACAGTCCCTTTGGTTATATATTACGACTTCGAAAGTGCAAGTGTAGTTTACGTAGGAACTTTGATGTGCAATTTATCATTCCTACCTAGCATGGAACATATGGAAATTTGAAAGAGCGTGCCGAAGTTTCTACTAGAGACGATAATTGCACACAAAAGATTCTCACATGAACTATGACACTTTCAAAATTGTAAAACTGCGCTTGCAATTTGACTAAATGATAGCGGCGGTGTTTGATTTGCAATTTGCTTTTAGTTAAATTTTTTTTACTTATTTTTAAAAAGTTAGAAAAGTCGTTGGTAGTTTATTGTTTATAGTTTAGTTGCTAGTTTTTTATTATACGAAATTTAACATTTTTTTTCCCGAAAGGCCACGATATATTACCATCATGAAAGAGCAAAGCGAGAAAAAAAAGAAAAAAAAAAAAAAAAACCCACAGCCTATAACATTTCTTTTGTTGTTATTATTGTTTGGGTTGAGTTGTATGGAGTACTAGGCTACTAGCTTATATGGTGTTAACTGTTAATAATTGGGTATTTAGTTACATTTGGTTGACAATCATGAAGCATAAATTGTTGATTCGGTGAAAGTTGTTTTAGCGAGTACTTGTAGAAACAATATTATTCGTTGCCTAGGTTTAACTTTAAGTCACTTTGTATAGAACTTGTTAAGATGACATTGTGCTACAACAACAAAGTTGTAGAAACTATGTGATCGTGGAAGTTCTTTGACACAACTAAGAATTTGGAACTATCGGATTGAAATGTGTGTAGGCTTTAACTAATAACTACACATGAATAAAAGGAAAAGTGTTTTATAGACTTTAAAAATGATCGTGAAGATAATTGTAAGAAGTAGAGTGAAACATATGTAAAAAAAAGTACCTCTATCCTAGAAAAAACAAAGAGTCCGGAATTAGAGTTCACTGGTCGCAAACTAAAAATCAACAAAAATATCAATATTCAAATGTGTGTTTTCATAATTATTTGGTGATGGATAAAATATATTTCAAACCATAAAATAGACCGACATCATTTTCCAGTATTTTCTACTACATAAAATATGTTGGTGTATACAAGTTTTTCTATATGATGTGATGTGAAGTCGTCGTGATCTGAAATAATAGTCATGTACAAGTGACATTATATAAATCTTGAATTGACTACATTTTTTATCCTTGTGATTTGTTGCGTATTTGAATTTCAGCCCAACTTTTTAAAAAGTCTCAGGTTTGGTCCAAAAAAGAAACACCTGTTTTGGGTTTGATCCATTTTTTTATAAGTCTGTTAGTTGACTTAGTTTGACAGCTAATGAGAGGGTACTTTTGTTATTTTATGTATTTGATTAAAGAAAATTGATAGACTTATGTCCATCAACTAACACACAATACACCCGCTTACACTTTTATCATTTTCTCGCAAACATAAACATACACCGACACCCTAACCCTTTTCCTCTCTATAAAATTGTGACCACCACCGCCGGCTAACACCGATGGCCGCCATTGCAACCACCACAACCAGCCGCCGCCCGACGTCATTACCACAGTCAAACATCGCCACCATCATCACTACAGTCGAACCTCCGACCACCATCACACAATAACAACCACTGAAAACCACCACCACCCGCGTATCTGGCCTGATATTGACCAGCTCTAGCTGGATCTATTGGTGGTGACGGTTTCCTGGTTGTGGCGATGGGGTTTTGTAGTGGTAGTTTCGTTGTCGTAGTGTTCATGAGGCGGAGTCAGAGAGCTATGGTCGAGGTGGCAAACTTTGATAATTTTTAGAAACTACACTACAAATCGGTTCGTTATGGGGGCAACTTACCAAAATAGCAAGATATTTTAACAAATATATACTAAAATTTTTTTCGCTAGGAGGGCATGTGCCCATACTGCCCCCTCCTGTTTTCGCCTCTATGGGGAAGTGTTTATAAAGATGAAGACGAAGGGTAGAAGTGTTTATGTTTGTGTGGTTTTGGTTTTTCGTTTGTATTTTGTATGGATGTTTGGTATGGATATGAGGATTGGATTTGTTTGGTGGTTAGTAAAGAAGATGATGTTTGAAGATAAAAAGAATGATATTTTATGATGTTTATGGAGAAAGATGATGAAGATAAGTATTTTTTTTTTTTTTTCTTCGTGATAAATGTGGTTGTGTGAAAATCTAGTATGATATGGTAGATGTGTTTGTGTTTAAAGTGTTCATGTTTGTGTCAACAACAACAACGACAACAGAGCAACAACAACAACAACAATAAAACAAGGGTATTTTAGTCATTGCGCACTAATTAACTGGTCAAACTGACAATTAACGAAAAAATTGACTAAACCCGAAACGGGTGTTTCACTTTTGGACCAACCCCGAGACGTTTTAGAAAAATTGGACTAAAAATGAATACCCAATAAACCACAAGGACAGAGAACAGAAATGTAGTTAACACTTAAATCTTTGTACAATTTGTACAGCACATAGCATTTACTAATATGTCAACACCATTGGCCCACAATCTGAGTAAGGGTACTTGAAGTGTGATACGTATATATTCTGGTTTGAATCGTCGCCACTGCTTTATATATGTCGTAATTCACTTATTCATAGGCCCACAAATTTAATTGCAACTATAACATTAAACATGATAATACATAAGCTATTGTGTTGTACCTAAAATATTAGAGTGATAAATGTTGCAAAAGCATAAAGACTACTTGGATCCCATTTATATAAGTCACAATGAAAAAGTTAAAAAAATGATTGCTAGCTTAAATATGGGTGTCAATATTTCATTAGTTTTAACAAAGATATTCACTTCAACGTAAAAATGTTGAGTAAAGGGTGGAGGGAGTAGAAGCCCTTTTAAGTTTTAACAGATTTGTCAGGAGTCCATCTTTGCGGCTGAAAATGAATTAGATCCTTGTTTGCCATCGGCATAAAGAAAGAAGTTGGGTTTTGGCTCGAAAGTGTGAGGTGGCATGTTTTGTCTGCGGTCTGTGATACTGCATTACCACATAATATAGTTACCTTTGTAAACAATTTGATCGATTGTTTTATTTAATATTATAGTTTTTAGTCGAAAACTTACACACTAATTAAACACTTTAGTAAGTTTGTATAGATATATAAGACACACTTACCATCAAGTCAAATGCTTGTTGATATCATCTTTATTTAATTGTAACACAAGTTATCAACTACAACTTAGATATAATACTACTAAATTAGCTAGTGTTTGTATATTTTTTTTACCAATAGGCATAAACAACAAAAATGACATTTCCAACTTGTGTTATAAAACAATTCAAACAACAAAATTGTTTCTTACCTGTCTGAATAATACCTTATAAACAGTATATTCTAGCAAGAATACAAATATGAATGAAGTGAACATTAAGTATGAAAGTCAACAGTAATCATAAAGGTTATGATAGTCGGTGCCTATTGTTGACTTTATTTATTTGCTACCTGTAACACCTAACAAAATGAACTTATTCTGATTCCACTTATTTTAAAAGTGTTCATGATTTCCCATTTTCACACCATAGCTTATTCACACATTGTTTCATTCTATGTCATTATATGTTATTCAAGACTTTATGATCGATCTCAAGGATATATATTTTGGTCTTTTTGTCGATTTTTTTAACAGCAAATTAACTCGCACACTTTTGGACTACCTGGACAACAACTTGAACTCAGAACCACTTGGTTGACGTGTGATGGATAATGCATCAAATACATTCGCGATTTTAATTACTTTGATCATGATACTACAACTAGTAACAAGATCTGAAGGCGAAGCGAGATCCCAAATTATAAAAAAGACATGTGATAATCAACGAGAAAACAATCAAACTCTTTTCATACCAAACTTTGTTGGCATGATGGAAAAAATAGCAGCACAAATGCGAACTTCACGTAATGGGACAGCACTTGTAGGCTCTGGACCCGATAGTAACTATGGGATTGCACAATGCTATGGTGACCTTTCAGCGGATGATTGCACTTTGTGCTATGCAGAAGCTCGTACTGTTCTTCCTACCTGTTTTCCAAACAATGGTGCTCGAATTTATCTTGATGGTTGCTTTATGCGAGTCCAGAATTATAGTTTTTATAAAGAGATTAGTGGGCCTGATGATACCTTTGTTTGTGGGAATACGACAAGAAAGAGTAGACCATTTCAAGATACGGTTAGACGGGCGGTTTTGAAAGCTGTGACGGATGCATCACAAGACAGCGATTACTTTGCTAGGGAACAGATGCTGGTGTCTGGTACCGGAAATGAGTCTGTGTATGTGCTTGCAGACTGTTGGAGGACTTTGAATTCGAGCTTGTGTAGGGCATGTTTGGAGAATGCTTCTGCATCAATATCGAAATGTTTACCATGGTCTGAGGGACGTGCATTGAACACGGGTTGTTTCATGAGGTATTCAGATACTAATTTTCTCAATCCTGTACCTGCAGCCATAAGCAGCTCTAGCAATAGAGGTAACAAAATTATAATTCATGATAATACATAAAACCTGCAATTATTTATTTTCGTCAGTATTTCTTTTCCATGTTGCTAACTGAAGTGTTATTGGTTTTGTAGGGAAGATAATTGCTATTGTAGTTTCCGTTGTTAGTTCTGTGACGGTTCTCATAGTTGCTATGATGATTGTTTTGTATATCCGGAAACACAGGTATCTACAGAAGAAGAGGAAAGGTATAATTCATACATTTTAAAAGTTTTTAGTAACTAACATACTCAGTCTGCTGAATTTTTGTAATGAGCTAATTATGTCTAAATGTTTCAGGTTCTTATGATGTCAAAAGACTGGCAAAGACGCTTATGGATAGTAGCTTGAACTTCAAATACTCCACTGTTGAGAAAGCCACTGGATATTGGGACGAGTCCAATAAGCTCGGGCAAGGAGGATTTGGGACTGTCTACAAGGTTAGTACCTTGTACTTAAACCTCGAGGTGATATTATGAGGGTTGGGTAAGGGTATTTTAAAACCAGTAACAAGTAATTATCAGTATGATTACAAAGTTTTGAGTTATTTCAGTTGTAATCAATTGATCGTTCTTAGAACACAGCGATTTATAAGGTTTTAGCCTTTTGGCATTTCAATACACTTTGGACGACTTTTGATTCATTTGATCTTTTGAGTAATTCGACCCGCTCCCTTTTAAGCAAGTGTATCAGTTTTACATGTTTTAGCCGCCAGACATTAAAACAAAAATTGAATCGCCACATTTGCTACAAACACATCATCAATGTCAAGTCTAACCAGATAAACATGTTACTATGATATTTCTCTCAGGGGGTTCTTTCAGATGGACGAGAAATAGCTGTGAAGAGGCTGTATTTCAACAACAGATTCAGAGCAGCAGATTTCTATAAGGAAGTTAACATGATTAGCAGCGTTGAACACAAAAATCTGGTCAGACTGTTGGGATGCAGCTGTTCAGGACCTGAAAGCATTCTTGTATATGAATATCTACCCAACATGAGTCTCGACCGCTTCATTTTTGGTTAGTTAAATTTTGCGAATGATTTTTATTCCTTATTTGGCTTACTGCATAGATAACCAACTTATTGTAGGCAAGAATAACCATCAAAGATTTGAATATTTGGATTTAAGCCTGACTGCCTGAGATAAGGCCTTCTGGCCCACATTAGGAAAAAAACTCAACATGGTCAAATTTTATTGACATGTTGGTTGTCACATTATTTTGGCCACTTATCAGGTCAGATTACTTTAAATCGAAATTGTGAAATTTTGATGTTCTTTCGGCCTAAATAAGTTGGTTACTGAAACTAAAAACCGGACCAAAGTTAGTCAGCCCGTTTTTATTGCTTCGATTAAGGAGATCATGAATGTGATAATTTGAGATGTATTAATGATTTTGCAAACCTTATACAGATGCAACAAAAGGAAAGGTCTTAAACTGGGAGAAGAGATTTGATATTCTCATCGGTACAGCAGAAGGCCTCGTTTATCTACATGAGAATAGCAAAATCCGGATAATTCACAGGGATATTAAAGCTGCTAATATCTTGTTAGACTTGAGGCTTCGTGCCAAAATAGCTGATTTTGGGTTGGCCAGATCATTTCAAGATGATAAGAGTCACATCAGCACCGCCATTGCAGGAACGCTGTGAGTACCTTATTTTCGACCCACCATTGTGATATAATGTTTCTGTGTATGAAAAAGGTGCATGCTTTGAAAGAACTAAAACATGAGCATTCAGAATCTAAAAGCATACCTTACTCATCCCGTCTATAAGATCCTTAGCAAATGATAAAACAAACACAACACATCAACGGCCACATTTTCATATTGACCAAGTAACCTGTAACCGGGTTTAATTCCTTTAAATCGAGATTTTGGAAAGTTTGATTCTTTTGTCAGTGCAAGAAAAACACACTCTATCTTCCTAACTATGGCTAGAGTGTGTTACATTTTTATGCATATTGCCCTGTAATGAAGAGTCCAATAATTTGTTCATTTCTTTTAATGTCAACAGAGGATACATGGCTCCAGAGTACCTAGCCCATGGTCAATTAACCGAAAAGGCAGATGTCTATAGCTTTGGCGTATTACTGCTTGAGGTTGTCACTGGAATGGAAAACAACAGAAGCAAAACTTCAGAATATACTGACAGCTTAGTTGCAATCGTAAGTATAATTTACAACAACAACAACAACAACAACAAAAACAAAAAAAAAAAAAAAAGAGAAAAAAAAAAAAGAAATCCTTCCTATGAACTTTATTTTCCAGATATTTCCTTACTAATATTGGTGGATGAAACAGGCATGGAGGCATTTCCAGCAAAATAAAGTGGAGGAAATATTCGACCCGAACTTAATGATGCATTTGTATCCCAATAGCAACTACCAGAAAGAGGCAATAAAGGTGGTACATATAGGACTTCTTTGCACCCAAGAAGATCCATCTTTAAGACCATTAATGTCAACGGTACTCAAAATGTTAACAAAAGATGATGAACCGTTACCTGCCCCTTCTAATCCCCCTTTTATGGACGAAAAAACCATGGAACTCAATGACATCACACAAAAGTTTCAACAGTACTTTAACCCGGATAGTTCTGGTTCAGTTGCTACCGTTTCCCAGAGTCATTTCTTTCCGAGGTAAACACTATGGACGAAGGAAATTCCCATATTTTTTGTAATGTATCTTAAAATTAGTTGTTTTTGTTTTTTTTCTTCACATGTTTTATGTGTACAAGGTATCGATTCATAGAATAGTGACGGTGCTTCAAAAGATCTGTAATACATATTAGTTTTGTATATTATCGTGTAGGGGCATTAGTCATTAGTGTGTTTCCTAGATTAAGCAACAAAGACATATATACTTTATTATTTTGTTGTACATTGTTATATAATAGTATAGTCATCAGTTTTCTGTTTTTCATTTTTACATTCGTACATCCATTCACGGATATGTTTAGGACATTTTCACATCATTTACTTGTGTCATAGGCAATCAGATCGCTAGTGGGTAGTCATATTCGCATCAGAAAGTTTCGTCACAAGGTCCTCCAAGTGTTGAAACTTATTGGCAAACCAGATGCTGTGCAATTCGTTCCTTGTTTGTTGCTACAGCTCTCATGATACCAATTAATAGGTCCAAGTCAGAGCTTGATATGGTTGTACACAAGATGTTAAACGAATGAGCCGAGCAATTATGGAACTCGTGCTCAACAACAAAGTTCCAGCTTATCTTGTTCTAGTTTAAAAGATGCAATTCCTAACTATGGGCCAAGTGTTAACCACAATGTCTCACCAGGCGTAAAACAGTTTACTAACTCGCCTATTTCGTTTAATGAATGAGCCAAGATGATATGGTTATATACGAGATGGTTAACAAATGAGCCGAGATGATATGGTTGTACATGAGATGTTAAACGAATGAGCCGAGATGATATGGTTATACACGAGATAGTTAACGAATGAGCCGAGATGATATGGTTGTACACGAGATGTTAAACGAATGAGCCAAGATGATATGGTTATACACGAGATGTTTAACGAATGAGCCGATATGATATGGTTGTACACGAGATGTTAAACGAATGAGCCGAGATGATATGGTTATACACGAGATGTTAAACGAATGAGCCGAGATGATATGGTTCTACATGAGATGTTTAACGAACGGGACACGAGGTATACACAATACACTAAAGGATAATAAAACTTATCCTTTCATATATATTCTCTTACAAAAAAATCTCATCCTGTCTCCTTATCTTATCTTATCACTCAATATATAACATCTGTATATGTATCACTCATCCCTCCATCCCCATCAGCACCAACTCATTAATTCCCACAAATAACCGATCATCATCAAATCGGCAAAACACAAATAACCAAATCACTAATTCCCACAAAACACACATAACAATGGATGGTTACACGCCGGAAGAGGAGTGGTCAAAGGTTTTATCGTCGTTGCTCCTCTTTAATGAAGTTCTTAATGAATATGGCTACGAAATTTATGATGAATATGGTTCTTATAAGAACTGTGCACCGTGGATGAGAGACCGGATTCTGGAATGGTTGAGGAAAAAGCCGTACTACAAAGAGTATTTGGACGCTCAAGCTGACGATGAAGCTGAAAGCACGTTGGACACCAAACTTGATGATCTGGGAAATAGGGTAACAAATCTCGAAGATACGTTTGAACATATCAAGCAAAAGAAAGCAAGGAAGGGAAAAGATGGTGCAAGTTCTAGCAAAGCGGGAAGTAACAGAAAAAAAAAATGAATGGGCGATGTTTGTTATGGTATATGTCGTGTGTTGTTTCGTTTGAGTTGTTTCGTTTGCTTGTCGAGCTGTTTTGTTTGATCTGTTTTGTTTGCTTGTCAAATTGTTTCGTTTGAGTCTGTATGAAATGTATGTGGTTGAGAACTCTTGCGTGTTTTAAATAATATGTTTGCCTTCGTGTTTTTTAATTGTGATATTGTTCCTTCAAATAAGCTCATAAACCCAAACACCATTTTGGTGCAGAAATAAGCAATCACAAACACCCCTGTTTGTACAACCATATCATCTATAGGCCAAGTGTTAACCACAATGTCTCACGAATGAGCTGTTTCGTTTGACGAATAAGCCGAGGTGATATGGTTATACATGAGATGTTTAACGAACGGGACACGGGGTATACGCAATACACTAAAGGATAATAAACCAAACGGCCCTTGTGGGCTGCTGTTAACCAAACAGCATAAACCAAACGGCCCTGTTTGGACAGCATAAACCAAACGGCCCTTGTGGGCTGCTGTTAACCAGCTTCTTTTAACCAAAATGGTCATGGTTGCAACAACAACAACAACAACAACAACAACAACAACAACAACATTACATATGAAGATTGTCCATGTCACCTAACAGCTCACGGAGTATTGCAGCCGACTGACATGCGTGGTCGAGGTCGTCGTGATTCGTTGCCATTTCAAGTCTTGCCTCCAGCATCCTTACTCTTGTCTCTAGCACCTGCTTTTGTGCCTCCAGCATGTTTATCCTAAGATCTTTTTCATTACAGTTTGAGCACCCTGTTGGTGCAGATCCAGAACCGTGAGATGTTGAAGCAGAAGAGGTTACTCGTAACTGCTCATCAAATTCACTCTTCCACATAAAATATCCACATCCATGATCTTTTTCTCTTGGCTGTCACATAAATAATGTAATTATATGATTGTTTGTATATTTACATAAATAAGAAATGTATAATTGTTCACCTTCGAAAGAGGACATGCATAATATTCCCATCCAAATGTATCTGGTTGATGTGATTTTCTTTTTTTTTATATTTCCTGCTCCACAATTACACATAAAAAGATTATATCGCTGCATCTCAGATTTTGAAATTGGTGTGAAGATAAGAGGTTTGGTGTTATCAGGTGGTGATGGGGGATGAAGAAGGTGATGTTGTTGCTGTTGTGAGAGAGAGGGAGAGAATATAAGGTGGTGATGGGGGATACGGTTTTTGGATTTTATGTAGATTTTGGATAAGATTTTTTGGATATTAAAGAGGATAAGGTTTATCATTTATTGGCGGGGACATGTCCCCCCCAAAAGAATTTACGAAACCATATCATCTTGGCTCATTCGTTAAACATCTCGTGTACAACCATATCATCTCGGCTCATTCGTTAAACATCTCGTGTACAACCATATCATCTCGGCTCATTCGTTAAACATCTCGTGTACAACCATATCATCTCGGCTCATTCGTTAAACATCTCGTGTACAACCATATCATCTCGGCTCATTCGTTAAACATCTAATGTGTTTGTGAGGATAGAGCAGATATTTTATACAAACGTTTTGGTGGGAAATGTTGGCGCCAATATTTTGGTGGGAAGTGTTTTGGTGGGAAGTTTGATAACAGAAGGAAAATGTGGATAACAGAACCACAGTTTTAGTATCTACTGGTAGTCGTAGGTGTTCATGGCCACCTTTACATAATTCTCAACACATTTATGTTAAACGAATGAGTCCGATCAACATCCATTTCATCAATATTCAGATCTAGTTCATAATAGTCGAGATCACCACATTTACATAATTCTCAACACATTCAATGTACGAGAAGTCTTCTTCACGGCCATCGATTGATACAACAAAAAAGCAACGACTTTTTTGGAACTTTGTTTTCTGAACTTTATATGGATGGTGATTGAAGACGTTATCAATAATATAAGTTTTATTATCACTGAAAATATTTTTATCTGATGTACCAAAATATTTTTATCTCAAATACGTATCATATTGATTACGTTTTAACATCAAAAATATTTTTGATAAATAGTAAAGTATTGATTTTGTAAATTTTTTAATTTATGTAATTTTTAAAATTAATTTTTACACTAAAATATAATTTTAAAGCAAATAATTTTCTAAAATTAATTTATATACTACTATTTCTAAATAGATTATTGGATAAAAATGTTTATGCAGAATGGGTCGACATTGTCGTCCCATTCTGCTTTTAAAAATGTTTTAATATTGATTTTAAATTAAAAACTGATTTAAAAAGTTTTTCAATTAAAAAAAAACAAATACATGCAGAATGGGTCGACATTGTCGTCCCATTCTGCTTTAAAAAAGTTTTAACATTGATTTTAAATTAATAACTGATTTAAAAAGTTTTTAAATTAAAAAAAAAACAAATACACGCAGAATGGGTCGACATTGTCGTCCCATTCTGCTTTTAAAAAAGTTTTAATATTGATTTTAAAATAAAAACTGATTTAAAAAGTTAAAAAAAAAAAATACACGCAGAATGGGTCGACATTGTCGTCCCATTTTTCTTTTAAAAAAGTTTTAATATTGATTTTAAAATAAAAACTGATTTAAAAAGTTTTTAAATAAAAAAAAAATACACATAGAATGGGTCGACATTGTCGTCCCATTTTGCTTGGCGGGACTGAATTTGTTGGCGGGGCTATTTATTTTTTGACAAGTTTCATTTAAAAGTCCAAAATTAATATGTATTTACATATGGGTCGACATTGTCGACCCATTTTGCTCAAATATTCAACATGCTTTGACTGCCTTTTTAGTTGAAAAAGAGTGGGCCATGGGCAATATATTTTTGGAGATTTTGGTGTAGTGTAAGGCAATAACGAACCACGGTTCTCTTTGATAAGGCTAGTCTTCTATCTTCTATCTTCCATTTTACTTCAAGAGTTAATATATTAAAGAAGATGACAACCACAAGGTGTAACCATCCCATGATTACACTACGAAGACTAACAGAACAAATATTAAAACTAGAGAGATAATAATCCTTAATTAGTTAATGCTAACATGGGAAATAAATATGTGACCATTCGAATTGCATATCATGGATTTTCACATGACATTATTTGACTTATCACATTGTTGATTTTATTTGCTACCTACAAACACCTAACAAAATCAACATATTCTGATTCTGCTTATTATTAAATTGTTCATGATTTCCCAACTTTCTCACTATCACATTCACATTCCAACACATAGTAAATCGAAATCTTAAATATTTTCAGTCTTTTGGTTGATTCTGTTAACAACAAACTCACACATTCTTGTCCACAACTTGAATCCATAACCACTTGATTGACGCATGATGCATAGTTTATCACATATATCAGCGATTTTCATTGCTGTGATCATAATACTACAAGTAGCAACAAGATCAGAAGCCAATGCAAGATCACAAGTCCTCAGAATGACATGTGAGCATCAAAGTGAAAACAATATAACTCTTTTCATGCCAAACTTTGTTGGAATGATGGAAAAAGTGGGAGCACAAATGCGAACTTCACGTAATGGGTCAGCACATGTAGGCACTGGACCCGATAGTAACTATGGACTTGCACAATGCTATGGTGACCTTTCATCAGATGATTGCATTTTGTGCTATGCAGAAGCACGGACTGTTCTTCCCAGCTGTTTTCCTAACAATGGTGGTCGAATTTATCTTGATGGCTGCTTTATGCGTGTCCAGAACTATAGTTTTTATAAAGAGATTAGCGGGCCTAATGACACTATTTTTTGTGGGAATACGACAAGAAAGAGTAGTCCATTTCAAGATACGGTTAGACAGGCGGTTTTGAAAGCTGTGACGGATGCATCACAAGACAGCGATTACTTTGCTAGGGAACAGATGCTGGTGTCTGGTACTGGAAATGAGTCGGTGCATGTGCTTGCAAACTGTTGGAGGACTTTGAATTCGAGCTTGTGTAAGGCGTGCCTGGAGAGTGCATATGCTTCAATAACCAAATGTTTACCATGGTCTGAAGGACGTGCATTGAACACGGGTTGTTTCATGAGGTATTCGGATACTGATTTTCTCAATCCTGTATCTGCAGCCCTTAGTAGCTCTAGCAACAGAGGTAACAAACTAATACTCCGTAACTTATAAGAATGAATAGAACTATGGAATCATTAATTTTTGTATCATATCTTTTTACAAGTTTCTAGCTGAAGAGTTATTTGTTTGTAGGGAGGATAATTGCTGTTGTAGTTTCGGTTGTTAGTTCTGTAGCGGTTCTCACAGTTACTATGATTATTGTTTTGTATATTTGGAAACACAGATATATACAGAAGAAGAGGGAAGGTATATCTCAAACTACATCTTTTGATCTGTTGTAAAATGCAATTCTAAACTACTGATATCTTATCGTTTTAGGTTCTTATGATGTCAGAAGACTGGCAAAGACGCTTAAGGATAGTAGCTTGAACTTCAAATACTCCACCGTTGAGAAAGCCACTAGAAACTGGGACGAGTCCAATAAGCTCGGGCAAGGAGGGTTTGGGACTGTTTACAAGGTTCTTACCTTAAACGTTAATCTAGAGGTGATAGTGGGTTGGGTAAAGGGTATCGTAAAACGGGTAATAAGTACTTATTAAATTGTGTTTACCAGCCGTTCAAAAAAAAAAAAAAAAAAAAAAAGTGTTTACCAAATTTTGAGTTCTTTTAATTGTGATTATTTGTTGTATTTGAGCACAATGATTCATATGACCTTTACTCATCAAAGTACACTTTGGACGACCTTCTATTCATATGATCTTTTGACTAATTCGACCCGTTTCCTTTTAAGATAATATATGAGTTTTACATGTTTTAGCAATCAGACATAAAAACATACATTTAGTCGCCAAATGCATTTGCTATAAACACATCGTCAGAGTCAAGTCTATCCTGATAAACTTTTTTGTGACTTAAAAATGTTTTAAATATATATTGTTCACAATGATATTTCTCTCAGGGGGTTCTTTCTGATGGACGAGAAATAGCTGTGAAGAGGCTATATTTCAACAACAGATTCAGAGCAGCCGATTTCTATAATGAAGTTAACATGATTAGCAGTATTCAACACAAAAATCTGGTTAGACTGCTGGGATGCAGCTGTTCAGGACCTGAAAGCATTCTTGTATATGAATATCTACCCAACATGAGTCTCGACCACTTCATTTTTGGTTAGTTACAAATTTGTCACTGATCGTTATTTCATATATGGCTAACTTCTTATATAATAAACTTATTTTAGGCCAGAATAACCATCAAAATAACGCTTATCGGGTCAGATTACCTTAAATCAAAATTCGTGAAACCTTGATGTTTTTTTCTGGCCTATAAAGTTATGTAGAAAAACATGATATCCAGAAACCAAACACTTTTATATAACTCAACTGAATCAAAGTTTGACAGCGGAATAGAAATAAAAAACAACTGATCACCACAGCTACTCTGGTGTGATCCTATTATCTAAATTGATAATAGTTTTACAAGATTAAAAGATAAATAACAACGATAGATATGATCTTGAGACAAAGTCTCAAGATCTGTACATAAGAGAGAGAGATATTCGAGAGCGGCTTCAAACACAAAATAAACTCCTCTAACCCTAAATGATAAGATATGCAATACTTTTATACTCGGGCTTCAACGGTCACAAGAGAGAGTCTTGGGCTTGTCCATGGGCCTGAAGCAATAGACCTGGCTTGAGATAAACTTGAGCTTGGGCCAGCCTGAAATATAAAACACAAACACAAACAACAAACATAAAGGATATCGGGTTATATATTCCAACATCCCCCCTTAATCCGATATTCCAAAGATGTCAACCATTCCAAGTTTTTTCACAAGAGACTGATGCTGAGAAATGTCCAACCCTTTGGTAAAGATATCAGCAATTTGATTTGCTGAATCTACTTTGACAGTCCTAACAACACCATTTAGAATTTTTTCTCTCACAAAGTGGAGATCAATTTCCAGGTGTTTAGTCCTCTCATGAAATACAGGGTTGGCAGCTATTTTGATAGCTGAATTGCTGTCACAGTGCATGTCAACAGGCAAAAGATTTATGCATTGCAAATCCTTAAGGATTTTCAGAATCCAAATGATCTCACTGGTTAAAGAAGCAAGAGCTCTATATTCAGCCTCAGCAGAGGATTTGGAGAGAGTATTTTGTTTTTACTTTTCCAAGAAATCAATTCTCATTCATAAACACACAGTAACCAGTAACAGACTTCCTAGTAACAATGCACTTAGCCCAATCAGCATCTGAGTATCCTTTAAGGGACACACCAGTATCTTTAGCAATGTGAATGCCAAGACCAGGTGATCCTTTAAGGTATCTCAGAATTTTAAAAGCAATTTTAAGATGAGATGTTAAAGGAGAATGCATGAATTGACTAAGACAGTGCACAGCATAGGATATATCAGGTCTGGTATTGGTTAAATATATAAGCTTTCCCATAAGCTTTTGATAATCAACAATATTCACAAGAGCAGGATCAGTATCAGTGGGCAGATTAGATATAGAGTGTTTAGCCATTAAGGGTGTCTTAGAAGGTTTGCAGGCTAGCATACCATAATCAGACAACAAATCAAGCACATATTTCCTTTGATTCAGGCAAATGCCATTATCAGTATCAACAACTTCTATGCCAAGGAAGTATTTAAGCTTTCCCAAATCCTTTATCTTGAATTTACTTTTCAAAAACATTTTAACTTTCTCAATTTCACCAAGATTATTTCCAGTCACAATTATATCATCAACATAAACCAAGCGAGCAAGAAACACACCATTATCAGATTTAGTGTACAAAGAGTAATCAGATTTACTTTGACTAAATCCATTTTCAATAAGCACAGAGGTGAGTTTAGCATTCCATTGTCTAGGTGCCTGTTTAAGACCATAGATAGATTTCTTAAGTTTGCAAACAAGGTTCTTATTATCAACATAAAAGCCTTGAGGAGGTCTCATGTAAACAGATTCATCAAGTTCACCATATAAAAAAGCATTATTAACATCAAGTTGAAAAATGGGCCAGGAATTCACAACAGCAATATTAAGCACACATCTCACAGTAGCCATTTTAACAACAGGTGAGAATGTTTCCTCATAATCAACCCCTTCCCTTTGAGCACACCCCATGGCAACAAGTCTAGCCTTGTACCTCTCAATTTCCCCATTAGATTTATATTTAAGTTTCCACAGCCATTTGGAGTTCAAGGCTTTTCTGCCAATGGGTAATTCAACAACCTCCCAAGTGTCATTTTCAAGTAAGGCAGCAACTTCTAGGTTCATAGCATCAACCCATAAGGGGTTTTGAGATGCTTCAAAGAATGACTTGGGTTCACAGCTCTTATTCAGTTGTGTCACAAAACACAAGTTTTCACTATTTAATTTAGAATACCCAACATATTTTTCAATCCCATATTTGACATTAGTTTTAACAACAAAGTCATTATATTTTTTGGGAAAAACAGAAGTTCTGGAGGATCTTCTTAAGGTTTGAGTACCCTGAGCATTTATGTTGGCATCAGCATTTCCTTCAGAAACAGAATTTTCAGCAAGTGTAGCTGCCTCAACATCATGCAAACTGGCATCAATGTCATCACTGGGTGATCCAGTTGGAGAATCACCAGTGTTCACATTGTCACCTAGACTTGCAGAGGGGCTGCCTTCACTTTGTGACTCATGGTCACTATTATGTCTAGACACAACTCTCTGATCATCATTAGGAAGCTCAGGGTTATTTAGATCAAAAAAATTCAACAGGTTATTTTCATGAAAGACATCAGATTCAGTATGCTTATTCTTAACACCATTTGATATAGATTCCTTAAAAGGAAATATGGACTCAAAGAATTTAACATCTCTAGACACAATAAATTGACGTCTATCAAGACTATAGAGCCTGTATCGCTTTTGAGAACTACAATAACCCATCATAACACATTTTTCAGATCTGCTGGTAAGCTTATCATGACTATTAAGAATAGTAGCAAAACAAAGACAACCAAACATTCTGATAAGAGAGAGATCAGGACAGGAATTATAAATCATATGATAAGGGGATTTTCCATTTAGCACAGAAGAAGGCAATCTGTTAATAAGATAAGTAGCAGTTAGCACACATTCAGTCCAAAATCTTAAGGGTATTCCCCCCTGAAACATAAGACATCTGGCCACATTTAAGAGATGTCTGTGTTTCCTTTCTGCAACACCATTTTGCTGTGGGGTGTAAGCAACAGAAGTTTGATGTGTAATCCCCATGTTGTCACAAAACTTGTTAAAGGTTTGATTTTGAAATTCAGTCCCATTGTCACTTCTAAACACTTTAACAGTCTTATTGAATTGATTTTTAATCAAGTTGTAAAAGATATTAATAGAATCAAAAACTTCATCCTTGGATTTAATAAGATACACCCACACAGCTCTGGTGTAATCATCAACAATGGTAAGAAAATATCTATGGCCAGAGTGACTGACCACCTTATAGGGTCCCCACAGATCAAGATGAACAACATCACCAAGCATTTTAGACTTATGATCACTTAAAGGGAAAGGTTCCCTAGTCTGTTTGGCTCTTTGGCAGATTTCACAAATCTCATATTTATCGGTTTTTTTGATTTTCAAATAATCTTTTAGAACATCAAGAGCAGGGTCACCAGGGTGGCCAAGTCTACAGTGCCAATCATAAACAGACAAGGAACATTTGTAATCACTATCAATATTATCACATTTAGTACCTTCAGTATCTAAATAGTATAAACCACCACATTGTTTACCAATCCCCAGAAGGGGTTTTTGATTCAAATCCTGATTCACAAAGAAACATTTACTTTCATCAAACACCACTAAGATTTTATTATCTTTAGCAAGTTTATGAACAGAAATAAGAGTGACACAATAATCAGGAATAACAAGCACATCAATTAGGACAAGACCATTTCCAAGTTTCAGATTTCCAATTTTAGTAATGATGGCATTAGTGCCATTTGGGTGCGAAACTTTGATATTAAGATGAGAAATGTCATATACATTATCTAACTCTTTATCACTATTGGTCATGTGTTGATTAGCACCAGAATCTACAACCTTACCAACATATTTCAAATTTTTCATCAAGCTAGAACTGGAACAGAAAAACTTATCAAAGTTGTCATTGAAAAGTTTACTAGAATTAAAGTAAGTACCTGCCATGTTGGCTTGGACATTTTTCTCAGTAACTTTGTTTTCCTTAATAAGAGAGAGAAGAGTGGCAAGTTGCTCTTCAGTGAACCCTGAGGATCCAGAGGGATTATCAGACCCTGAGGACCCAACAGAGTTGTAAGCAACATTTTTACCCTTACCACCTTGTCCCCCTTTCTTTTTTCCAAAATCAGCAGGATACCCTATGATTTTAAAGCATCTGTCTATGGTATGACCAATGTAACCACAATTTTCACACACAATATCAGAGTTACCAGCCACATTAGGTCTTATCACATTAGGACCACTGGGTCTGAACCCAGTATTGGTATTAGGTCTGAAATTACCAGTGTTAGGTCTAGCATTAGTATAAGGGTTCTGATTCTTTTGAAAATTGTTTCTAGCAGGACCACTGGCTAAGAAAGCAGAGGTCTGACCCCTTTGAGAGGGCCCAGAGTTAGTACCAGATGCAACTCTGTGAGATTCCTCACTAGAGATAATGGCATAAGCCCCTTTCACATCAGGTAAGGTCTCTCTAGATAAAATAGAACTCCTAATACTCATGTAAGACTCATCAAGACCCATCAGAAATTGCATAAGTTTCAACAGTTGATTATGTTTTTTAAATTCACTAGAGGCAGTACACACACAATTAGGCAACTCAACCATAGCATCATACTGTTTCCACAAAGCATTCAACTTATGATAATAATCAGAAAGATTAGAGCCATTTTGTTTTAGAGTACTAATTTTATGATGTAAGTTGAATATCACAGACCCATCAACTTTATGATAGGTTTCCTTTAATTCATTCCAAACATGTTTAGCCTTTTTAGAGAAAATTTGACCAAGGAATAATTCCTCAGACACAGAATTCAAAATCCATCCTAAAACAACAGCATTAACTCTATCCCATTGCTTAGCCAATACATCATCAGTAATAGACCTTTTACAAGTCCCATCAATAAAACCAATTTTATTCTTACCTTCTAAGGCAAGAAGCATAGCATTAGCCCAAACTTGATAATTTTCAGTCCCTCTAAGTTTAACAGAGATAACAGTAAGCACAGCAGAATCATTAGGGTGCAAATGCAAAGGATTACTAACATCAAGCTTGCCAATAAGAGTGACAGGGTCACTGACACTCTCATTGTCAGAATCACCATGTTGAGACATAATGAAATAATAAAAAACAAGCACTCAAGAAGAGAAGAGAAGGAAGTTCCCAGGCTTCCTTGCCACTCAAAGTGGTAGGTCAGGGCTACACACAAACACACAAAGAAACAAGAAAATAAAACAGATAACACAATCAAAAAGCACAACAACAGCAATCTCAACTTCAACAAACTCAAATCCTACTCCCCGTCACTAAACAAGAACATAAGAAAGAGATAAAGAGCAAAGGAGAGAGAGGTGTTACAGAGCTATATCCGCAGCACAATCGAACTGTTTCTCCTAGATTCACTTAGTCTAGGAAGAAACAGAACCTCCAAGTCACGAACCACTTTGCTTCTCCTAGATTCACTTAGTCTAGGAGGCAACAAAGCCTTCAACCAACCACCAATCGAAGCCAGAGGACAAACCCCCAAAAATACTGAAACCCTAATTTTTTTTTTATTTATTTTTTTTTTCAAACACGTTTTTCAGCAACCTGGCTCTGATACCATGTAGAAAAACATGATATCCAGAAACCAAACACTTTTATATAACTCAACTGAATCAAAGTTTGACAGCGGAATAGAAATAAAAAACAACTGATCACCACAGCTACTCTGGTGTGATCCTATTATCTAAATTGATAATAGTTTTACAAGATTAAAAGATAAATAACAACGATAGATATGATCTTGAGACAAAGTCTCAAGATCTGTACATAAGAGAGAGAGATATTCGAGAGCGGCTTCAAACACAAAATAAACTCCTCTAACCCTAAATGATAAGATATGCAATACTTTTATACTCGGGCTTCAACGGTCACAAGAGAGAGGTCTTGGGCTTGTCCATGGGCCTGAAGCAATAGACCTGGGCTTGAGATAAACTTGAGCTTGGGCCAGCCTGAAATATAAAACACAAACAACAAACATAAAGGATATCGGGTTATATATTCCAACAAAGTTAGATACCAATACTATAAATTGGACCAAAGTTTAGTCCAATCTTACCCTTTTGATTATGAGATATTGATGCTGATGATTTGAGATGTATTTATGGTTGTATAAACATTTTACAGATGCAACAAAAGGAAAGGTCCTAAACTGGGAGAAAAGATATAATATTCTCATTGGTACAGCAGAAAGTCTCGTTTACCTACACGAGAATACCAAAATCCGGATCATTCACAGGGATATTAAAGCTGCTAATATCTTGTTAGACTTGAGGCTTCGTGCCAAAATAGCTGATTTTGGGTTAGCCAGATCTTTTCAAGATGATAAGAGCCACATCAGCACCGCCATTGCAGGAACACTGTGAGTACCTTTATTTTCGACCCACCATTGTAATTTAAATTCACTGTATACGAGAAAAGGTGCGTGCTAGAAAAGAGCCTAAGCATGAGCATTCAAAATCTAAAATCACACCTTACCTAATCTGCAAGATCCTTTCATCCTTTGCAGATAAATAGATAATAAAAGAAACATGTAACATATCCATATAGAACATATTGCAGAAAACATAGTAAAGTTTGGATACGTTTCTTTCTGGAGGATTAAAGTTTGTTTGCACTGACAAAAAAAATAAAAATAAAAATAAAAAACATAAAATAAAAATAAAATGAAACTTTCATAAGCTTATCTTATAGGGTAATTCTTTACGTTTACTGGTTTTCATGTGTCAAGTCAGAAAATATGTAAAAGTTAACATGGTCAAGGTTAACGACACATGAAAGGTCACATAATCATTTTGATCTGGTACGCATTACTGGGTTGGTTTCCCCTAAACCAGAAATCTGGAAAGTTCGATCACTTTCGTCAGTGCAAAAAGAAAAGTGAATTTTTCTAAATACGGCTAGAGTGCATTACATTTTTATGTGATTTCCCGTTAGTAAGATGGTCACTAATTTGTTCTTTTATTTATATCAACAGAGGATATATGGCTCCAGAGTACCTAGCCCATGGTCAATTAACAGAAAAGGCAGATGTCTATAGCTTTGGGGTGTTACTGCTTGAGGTTGTCACTGGAATGGAAAACAACAGAAGCAAAACTTTAGAATATACTGATAGCTTAGTTGCAATCGTAAGTATGATTTACAAAAAAATATAATAAATATCCTTCTTATGAACTTTATTTTCCAGATATTTTCTAACTATTATTCGTGAATAAAACAGGCATGGATGCATTTTCAGCAAAATAAAGTGGAGGAAATATTCGACCCAAACTTAATGATGCATTTAAATCCTAATAGCAACCACCAGAAAGACGCGACAAAAGTTGTACAAGTAGGACTTCTTTGCACCCAAGAAGATCCATCTTTAAGACCATCCATGTCAACAGTACTAAAAATGTTGGCAAAAGATAATGAACCGTTACCAGCTCCCTCTAATCCTCCTTTTATGGACGAAAACACCATGGAACTTAATGATATCGCACAAAAGTTACATCATTACTTTAATCAGGATGATTCTGGTTCAGTTGCTACCGTTTCCCAGAGTCATATCTTCCCAAGGTAAAGACTATGGAGGAAGAAACTTCCCATAATTTATTGTATTGTATCGTAAATTTTGATTTTTTTGCTTTCGCTCACATGATTTGTGTGTATAAGGTATCCATTTATGTGTAAGTCTTGAAAATCTTTACATCATTTACTTGAGTTATAGGCAATTGGATTCCTAATTTGGTAGTCACATACGACATTAAAGAACCAATAGTTGATTGTTTGTTAAGGCTACTGATAATCACTTGTTGCTGAAAGCTGCGTTAAGAGTGGTACATGTAGGATTTCTTTGCATCCAAGAAGCTCCGTCTTTAAGACCATTAATGTAAAGGTACTGTACTTAAATTGTTAGCAAAAGATGATGAGCCATAACCAGCTCCCACTACTCCCCCTTTATAGACCAAAAAACCATGGGACTCAACAACATCACACAAAAGTTACTGCATCGCCGAATAGGTGATGATTCTAATTCGGTTGCTACAGTTTCCAACAGTCACTTCTACCCGAGGTAACAATATGTTATGAAATTAGTATCTTATATCAAACTAGTCTCTAGCCCATGTCCGGTAACATGACTTTATTTATACTTAGCACTCGTTTGGGTAACCACGTGTATTTCATACGGGTGTGACAGGTTTGCGGGCCAGGTTTACCCGCAATGGGTATACATTAACCGCCACCCACCATCGGGTTCACTTTTTCGCCCACTACGCATCTATGGGTGAAAATTGACGGGATTACCCACTGATCCCGGGCAGGTATCCGCGGGCCGCGGGTTTTTTCTCGCCCGTTGTCATCTCTATGTGTTCGGGCAATTTGTTTTCACACTGCAATCATGTTATGCATTAAACGTTATCCTTGATGTTCAGATAACTTCATATAAGCATACATGGAGTAATGAGTATTGACTTAACCGAAATAAAACTTGGGTAAATGAAGTAATGCACTATTTGGGCTGTAAACGAACCGAACGAACATGAACGGAACCTTGTTCATGTTCTTTTGTTTAATTTTAACCGGACAAATAAATGAACACGAACGTTTATATGGACGAATTTTCTTGTTCATGTTCGTTTATTAAGAAAATGAGTTGTTCATGTTCGTTCATTAAGAGATTAAATGAACCCTAAATGCACATAAACAATCGAACATAAATGAACGTAGAAAAACAAACATAAACTTTTATTAATTATGCTAATATTTTGCTTCATAAGTGTTTTTTGTTTAAACGAACCAATTTTAAAAGTATACAATTAAAATATAGGATATACGAACATAAACAAATAAACGAACTTAAATGAACATTAATAAACGCATAATCGGACGTTCACGAACATAAATGAACGGACGCGACTTTTGTTCATGTTCGTCCATTTAACTAAACGAATGTAAAATATTGTTCATGTTCGTTCATTTAATAAATAAACGAACATAAATGAACTTTTTACTGAACGGTTGATGAAATGTTCACTGAACGTTCAATTAATTTACAGCCCTAACCACTATAGATACACAGGAAAGTAGTACACTAACAAAGATATTACCGAGCATGTAAAAATATCAGTAGTTTTCTTACATTCGGAAATGAGGTTAAATTTCTTAGCTCGGGAGATTCTAATACAGGTAAGCTACTTTGGCATGGGTCTATATGCCTTTATGTATTATCGAGCATCTAATTGTGAAAGTGTGGCTTCATTGATTAAAACTGAGACATGTGGTAGCGTTATTAGAATAGAGTAAAAAACCATGGTTGTTTTGGCATAGGAAATGCACCCTCACCACTCAACATGCGAACCGCATACGGCATATATGGCCTATCGTCTGCTTGTTGCTGCACGCATGATAAACCAACTTGTATAGATTGCAGCACTTCAGAAACATTCCACGAGTCCCCTAAAGCTGCATCAACCAGTTCCACGAGTCCGGCTTCATTGTACAATCTCCATGCCTTTAACCATTTTTTAAAGATAAACAAGATAAGGTAAATTCATATCAGCCAAGTCTCCTAGGAGACTGAGTCCTATTTTACGGAACCAACATTCGTAAACTATCAGAAAAAGATGATCAATCTGTCATGGCTGCAAAGTTAATAAGTTGCCCCGCCAAGATGCAGACAATCTCAGTTTCACCAAAAGTCTAAAAAACATTTAAAGTCTATCATCACAGCCTTTTACATTACTAATTATACATTTATCGTTCCAAACGACGCCATGCCTCATTTGATAAGGCTGAGATTCATGAATTATCAGAAAAAGAGCATCAACATGCCATGGCTGCAAAGTTAATAAATTGCCCCACCAAGATGCAGACAGTCTCAGATTCGCCAAAACTCTAAAAAAACATTTAAAGTCTAGCATCACAGCCTCTTACATTACCCTTTTATACAAAAAGCACACTGTCTAAACTGTTTTAAAACAAAGTTGTATTGATTTTGTTAAAGGTCTTTGATTTGATGCCAATCTGATAAGACGCATATCCAAAAATCCATTATCATTTTAAGTGCGATACCAGTGATACCAAACATCACATAAAATCAGTACTTATGACTACATATGGGACTTTAAAGTATATCATGAAACACTTACGACAACAGATTACACAAACATACAAAAATAACACTTATGGGCACACATCAACCTTTAAAATACATGCCAAAGTCTAAACAAACAAACATGTAAAATGAGCACTCATGATTACACATCAATATTATGACAAAGGTCAACCAAACAACATACAGTCAACATAGTACTTATGGGCACATATCAGGCTTTAAAATCTATATAACATCAACACTTAGCATATATGAAGCTTTGAAAGACAAGGCAAAATTTAAACAACAAAAACTTATACCCATAAATCCACTAACATCATAGAAAATAAAATAAGCACAAAATCAACACCTATGAGCACATATTAGTCTTTAAAAGGCATATCACATCAGTCTTATGAGAAAGCAAACGCATATCCCAAAATCCAAAATAAAAAAGAAGTTGAAATACCATAAAGGTTGCATGTGTTTTAATAGCATGCAAATCTAAGAAACAGATACTCCACACTATACTCCACACTGCTGTAATAAAACACGCTAGTGTGAGAGAGGATAAAACACGTTGTTTTCATCCAAGGTTAAACCCACACTTGGAATCGGCGTCGTTTCAAGCAAAAAAAAAAAAAAAAAACACTCAAAACGACGTCGTTTGGAACGGTAAATGTATAATATAGTAATTTATTTAATTGTTAAAATTTATTTTGTGAAGGCCACGGGCCAATTTTTTATATGATTTTGATATGTATTAGTAAAGTTTAGTGGTTATAGATATTCGATTGAAAGTTATGGTTTTTATTTCTTATTTTTCGCAAAATGACAGTTTTATTGTTAACAGATTAATGATTTCTTTAAAATTTGTAATAATAATATCAAGTAAAAATAATATGGTAATGTAGATAAAATATTTCTATCTATTTTTAGTAGTAGATACAGTCATTAATTTGAGACATTTTTAAAAAAAATAAAAAAAAATAGTTATATTAGAACGAGTGTTGATATATAGACCTAAAACATAACCTAATTCATTCATTTCATGACAAGTGTCATCCATCCTTAATAGAATGACTAAGAGAGATAAAAAATATTATTAAATTAACAAGATTTGATGCAGACCGAATTAGCATATGACACAATAAGAGGCTATCAAACACCTTTATTCTCTCTCATTATTTTTCAAATAAACAAATCATATTATAAGTCTAATTTTAGGTTTTAGTTTTAAACATACAATTCATTTTCCTATTAGAAAAGGTGGAAAATATCATATCATTAGTTTGATTGCATATTGACTTAACAATTACTGTACAATTTACAACTATTAAGTTGGTAATTGTACCTTGACTTAGTCATCATCAATTTTCGAAGATTAGAATATTGACAAATTTACCATAGTGGTTATACATTTGCTGAACTGCCTTAAGTCTATAAGAAAAACATCATTTTGTTTTAAATAAATGGCAGTTGGATAACTTCATAACTCATTATGAATCAGAAGCACAAATTGTTGACCTTAAAGAATGACCATTCCATTACGTTACGTTACTGATGATAGTATTAAATATGCAACAGAAAGCAAATTTGACCGTCATATCATATTATTCTTGACTTTTATGCGATTATTCAAATCATAGGAAAATGATAGTAAAAGAAAAAGATATGATTTGACTTTAAGAAGCAATTTTTTATGTTTAAAAAATGGTCGTTATATCTACATTTGTGAAATCACGAAACCAGAATCCGTAGCAAAAAGTTTCTCAAACACTAAAAAATGGAAGTAGGACACTTTTTAAGAATATAATAATCACTTCCAAAACGACTATATAAAAAAGTAAAAAACTCTACAAAGGAAGTGGAAAAATAAGTGGAACATCAGCCTACAATAATCAAAACATTCTCCGTCGTAGGTGAAGACTTCTCAGAAACGCGATTACTTTCAAATGTGCACGTTGAGCTACAGAGTGCTAATAAGATGTATCAGTGATTAGCTCCAAAACGCGATGTGTCTCTGCTGATGGAGGATACAGCTAGTGTTACGGTAAGAATGTATAGTACTGCATATGATCATTTTTAGCCTAATCTTATATTTTTCAATTTTTTTCCTCCTTTGACTAAGTCTATTCCTACAAACTATGTGTGTTCAATTTCGTCACCTCTGCACCAAATTTACTACATAAATATATGAAAGCAACCGATCTATTAGCTAACAATTTTACCCATTTCCGGGTACTAAATGCTGATGACTCTTCAATCTACCTTCCGAAACACATGGTTTTCATTGTCATTTTAGTCGTAAGAGTTGATTAATCTTAAACACACTAGACTCTATATCAATAACATTGTTATTGACAACTTATCAAAGTTTTCAGCTATACAGACCTGCTTCAACAAGATGGCGAAATCCACAGAATCACTTCTGAGTTTCATCGTGTTGAGCATAATTTCATTACTAGTATCTAGATCAGATGGAGATGCAAGATCACAAGTCATTAAAATGTATTGTGATGGAGGGTTACAAAACAACCAAACAATCTTCATCCCAAACTTTGTTCGCACAATGGAAATAGTCGGCACAGAAATACAAACTTCACATAACGCTACAGTAGTTGTTGGAACAGGACCCAACAGTAACTATGGACTTGCGCAATGCTATGGTGATCTTTCTGTACAAGATTGTATTTTGTGCTATGCTTCAATACGTACTTATCTCCCAGGCTGCTTCCCTCTAACTGGAGGCCGCATATATCTCGACGGTTGCTATATGAGAGTTCAAAACTATAATTTCTTTGAACAGTATACAGGACCTAATGATACTAATGTTTGTGGGAATACAAGAAGGGAGAGTGGATTTTTTCAAGTTTCAACAAGCCAGGCAGTGATGAAAGTTGTAACGGGCGCGTTAAGAAACAGTGGATACTTTGCTAGGGAAGAAATGATTGTGCCGGGTATGTATAAGTCGGTTTATGTGATGGCAGAATGTTGGAGGACTTTGAGTCTGGATTCTTGTAGGGCGTGTTTGGTGAATGCATCTGCTACAATAATGAGATGTTTACCATGGTCTGAAGGGCGTGCTTTGAACACCGGATGTTTCATGAGGTATTCGGATACTAATTTTCTCAATCCTGTACCAGTCATAAGCAGCTCTAGCAATAAAGGTAACAGTTCTATATGATTTTAGGAATCAGCAATGTATAAGCTTTCTACATATCTATTAGACTAAAATTGTTCCTATTGTTTAATTAAAATAGCGAGAATGGTCCCTTACTGCACTGTTTTGGGACTATATATGGAAATGGTATCGAGAAGGGACGAATTTCATTATTTTCATTAATCCATACGGATGATAAATGTATGTAATCTACTCTCTCTTATGATCTTTTTTTTTTCATTTATGGGCTTTGCAGGGAGGATAATAGCTATTGTGATTTCCATCGTTAGTTCTTTGGCGGTTGTGGTAGTTGCTTTGATGATTGTATTATATATAAGGAACCGCCGATATATACAGCAGAAGAGAAAAGGTAGGATCATGTTTTGGAATGACAAGTACACCCCATGTTGTTGGACTCTCAACTTTAGATACAGGATATCTAAAATAAGCTAATGATTGCTTAATGTTTCAGGTTCTTATGATGTCGAGAAAATGGCAAAGATTCTTACTGACAGTAGCTTGAACTTCAAATACGCTACTGTTCAGAAAGCAACAGGAAACTGGGACGAGTCTAATAAACTTGGACAAGGAGGGTTTGGAACTGTGTACAAGGTACTACCTGATAGGACAATGACATAAAACACGTCGTTGTGTCTAGTCTCATGTCAACATTTATATTCTTTCAGGGGGTTCTTACAGATGGACGAGAGATAGCTGTGAAGAGGCTCTTCTTAAATAACAGATTCAGAGCAAAAGATTTCTATAACGAAGTTAATATGATTAGTAGTGTTGAACATAAAAATCTGGTTAGGCTGTTAGGATGCAGCTGTTCAGGACCTGAAAGCATTCTTATATACGAGTATCTACCCAATATGAGCCTTGACCTTTTCATTTTTGGTATGTTCAGAAGTTTTTAGTGACACTCATTTTATATTAGAGGTGTGAATTTCAGTTTACTTACTTATAAATTGGTCTATTTGGGTTGTATTTTGTCTCAAACTTGTCAATAAGAAATTTGCTGAAAGGTCAAACGGGTTGAGAGTCGCTAATATTCTGAGACATGCGTTTTTATTCTGAAGACTCAAGTTATTATGGTAATAATATCCCTTATTGGACACAGCTAATATATCAATTATTATAAAAAGTTATAAAATGAATTAAGACTGTTGGCATGTCAATCGACCTGAACCGTTTTGACCATTTTAAACCCAAACAAATTTTGACCTTTAATTTTGAATTTGTGAACTTCTGCAGATGAAATAAAAGGAAGGGAACTAAGCTGGGAGAAGAGATTCGAGATTATTATTGGTGTAGCAGAAGGCCTTGTTCACCTACATGAAAATAACAAAACACGAATAATTCACAGGGATATTAAAGCTTCTAATATCTTGTTAGACTTAAGACTTCGTGCCAAAATAGCCGATTTTGGGTTGGCCAGATCGTTTCAAGATGATAGGAGTCATATCAGCACCGCCATTGCAGGAACACTGTAACTATCTCATTATTTTAGCCTTTTCGACCTTATATCGTTACATAATTTTCTTGCTAAATTTTTTATTATATTTCAATATTATAGAGGATATATGGCTCCAGAGTACCTAGCACATGGCCAGTTAACTGAAAAGGCTGATGTCTTTAGCTTCGGTGTGTTATTACTGGAAGTCGTCACCGGAATGGAAAACAACCGAAGTAAAATTATAGACTATACCGACAGCTTACTGTCTACTGTAAGTATAAAAACTTTACATGTCACAGCCTTTGCTTGCCGAAAATAACGATATTGGTTAGGTTAGTATATAACTATACTGAAGATTTGAAGGGTGATTTAGGCATGGACTGAGTGTGTAAAAAATTAACCAACTTTGGGGTACCGGTTTCTTAGGCATGGCATAAAAAAGTCAACATGGTCAAAGATACTGCAACATTATCATTTTGTTGTAGTAACTTGTCCATATTAAAAAAGAAGAAAATTTTAATTTTTGAGGGTTTTAATAAATTTCAAAAAAGGAGAATGTAATAGTTTTTGTGGGCAAAAAAAATGGTTACATGAAATTTAATTAAAACTTGTTTTTTTTTTTTTTTTTTTTTTTTTTTTTTTTTTTCGCCTTTGACCCTTTAGACATTTTGCATTAGTCAAATATCGCAATTATGGTGGGATATAATGTGTTACTTGTGGATGAACAGGCATGGAAGTATTTCAAGAAAGGTACAGTGGAGGAACTCTTCGACCCGAACCTAATGATGCATACTTATCCTAACATCATTTTCCAGAAAGATGCAATAAGAGTGGTACACTTAGGCCTTCTTTGCATTCAAGAGGTTCCATCTTTAAGACCATCTATGTCAAGAGCACTACAAATGTTGGCAAAAGATGATGAACCATTACCCGCACCCTCTAATCCCCCTTTTATAGACGAAAAAACCATGGAGCTTAACAGAATCACACAAAAGCTACCGCATTACTCTGACGGTGTTGATTCTAATTCAATTGCAACAATTTCTCAGAAAAAACATCGAGCTTAATACCATGACCGTGATGATTTTATGTTTTTTACTCCATTATGTAGGTAATATATACTACTTTTGGTAAAATTAAAGTGTTATATATAAATTACGAAAACTAGATACCGGAGATAGAGGTGTTTTATGTTAGCCCGTATTGTTGTGTAACGGGCTTGAGCCCGATTCTAGATTATTCTTATGTATTTATATATGTGTATGTTGTACATCAATCAATCAATCAATACACAATCAATTATATCATTAGGTGTTTACATGGTATCAGGCCATTAAACATTCCTAAACATACCACGATCATTTCCTAATCATAATAACCATGCTCCCCCCAACTGTACGTACACCTCTAAAAACCCTAGAAAATTTTCTTAATCTCGGTCCTATTTTCCCAGTTATCCTTTGTTTATGTGTTGGTGATTTGTGTTTAAGTCACAAATCCACATGTTTATATTATTGGTGATACGTTACTTGTGCTTTATAGGTCACAAGTTTTGGTTTTGTGTTTCTAGCTGTTCCCCACGTACCACTCCCATAATTCCATAATAAACCCTAAAATTCATACAGCCCAATTCATCGTACCATCATTTTGTCATCATGACTGGATCCGACACTCCCACAATCCCACTGTCCGAAAAACTATCTCAAGTCACCCATCATCACCTTATTACTCGAGTTCCGGTCAAGCTTGATATCGACAATTGGAACTATAGTTCATGGGAGTTCTTTTTTGAACAACTTTGTGAATCCTATGATGTCTCCAAATACATCCATGGCCTCCCCAATGCAACTGCTTCCAGTAACCCTCCTCCTTTAACGTCGGAAGAACTTAAGGTGGATAAGATCATCCTTTCATGGATCTTTACCACTCTTTCCGAAACCCTTCAAGCAAGGTTGGTTCTTGCACGTCCCAAAACTTCTAAGGAAGCTTGGGATCTCATCATTGACATCGTCAAAGATAACAAACGATCACGTACTAATGCTTTAAAGGCGGAGTTACGATCCGTCAAACTTGGCGATCAAAGCATGGAGGCTTATTTTCGAAAGATAGAAACTCTTGTCACCATTCTAACGAGTCTTGACTCGCATGTAAATGATGAAGATGTTGTGCACTATGTTCTTGAAGGTCTTCCTGACAAGTATGATCAAGTGGTTGGCTTTATGCATCACAAGGATACATTTCCCGATCTAAAGACGGCGCGTACAATGCTTATCACCGAAGAGATGATGCTCAAATCCAAGGCCATCACACTTCCCATGGACTCCTCCTCCCCTATGATTCTTATGGCGCAAACAGGTATACCTCGTCGTTCCTCAAACCCTCAAGTCAAATCTTGGCGGCCGTGTATTAATTTTGCTAAAGGGGCATGTCGATATGGTGTGGGATGTAAGTTTGTACATGATGCTTCTGCCAAAACTGTTTCACATATGCATGACCCTAAACCAAATAATGACACTGAGGAACTCTTGGTCAAAATCTTAGGGCGTTTGGGTCTGACTAACACACAATTTCCTTCACAAAATAATACCACAGTATCACCTAATACCCTATCTGTCTATTACGCCCACACTACCCCAAGTCCAGCCCACTCCTATTCGGCTTACCCAAGCCCATCCTACGCTCCAGTACAATAGGCCCGTCCAGTTGCGTCTATTGGGCCACCACCTGGATTTCCACAATATCCAGTCCACCCCTCGCCACCTTATGTTTATGTCAGCCCATATTAAGCCCAACCAAACGGACCTATGCAACTTACCACAGGCCATAACCCGTTTGCTCCCCCATCCGCACCAACAGACACACCAGTTCAAACCAATCCACCCGTACCAACACCCCCACCGGTTCAAACCGGGTCAGCAACCATCGGGTCAATGGGACCCGCTACTCCCTCGGGACACGAGACGGTTTTACCTCATGCATTCACTACCGGGACTCTTCACGATCCCACAACCGGAGCATGGAATATGGACACAGGTTAGAGCTCTCACCTTAATGATTCCATTACTTGTTTTAGTGAAGTTTTTAATATGTGTATGTATCTGATGAGTGTGTAAATACTCATCATTTTATACCCATATTAGACACAAAAATGACCAAAAACACCCAAATTATACTGCAGATACCCTTGGTTTGTGTTTTTATGTGTTTCAAGTACAAAGGATTGAAAACGGAGCGAAAACGGGCATTTTTGGAGCAATTCGACAGCGATTGTGCATTTGGTCAAGAAAAGTCAAAAAAACACGGAGTCAAAGTCAACCTCGGGACACGGCATTGGAATCAGCTTGGAAAACCGAACCCAAAACCAAAAACCAAAAAATCATAAAACACCTAATCCTAATTACCCTAACCCTAAACCTAATCACTATTAAACCTTAACCAAAAATAAAACCCAATCTAATCCCTAAATCCAGCCCAACTTAAAAACAATCCCAAGCCCAATAAACATTAAACCCATATCCGGCCTTCTTCCTTTCTTATTTTAGATAAGAAAATACCAGTTAAACAAAACCTCCTTCCCCAAAAACCATTGCCGCCCAATACCAAAACCACCAACTCTGACAAAACCCCCCTCCTTACCATACCTCTTTTTCTGTCACACTCAACCCACCATCATCCTCGTCCTTAAACTAGTACCTATGCCAAGCTGGCAATCCATGTCTACTTTTGGCGCCAAAATGCAATCCGAAGGCTGTGATGAGTTTAAATCAATCCAAGGGTCCATAGACATCCAAAGAAAGCACAAGTGGACTTTCAAGTCTGTTTCTCTCACAAAAGAAGCACAAAGGAAGAAGACCTTTTATTTCTTAGAGTAGTATAAATAGGCTATCTTGTATCAGTTGTTAGTAGGTTTTATTTAGCTTATTTTCTAAGGTATTGTAATTTTCTTAGTTTATTTCAGTATTGTAATTCGATTATTGTTTTAATATTAATTCAGTTTCAGTTTAATTATTCCAGAAAAACCCAAAAATATTGTTTTTAGCTTACTGTTTGGTTTAAGCTTATTTGAGGTCGAATAGTCTTGTCACTGTTTATTGGCCTTTAGGTGACTTTTGCTTTAGCTTATTGGATCATACATTAGTAGTTTTTCAGAAGCCTTAGGTTGATTTAAAGATTTTTGTGGGTTTGAGTAACATGGTTTAAAATTAAGTCCTTGTACTGCCTTTGTAAGCTGACAATAAGCTGAGCTTATTGGATCATATTTTTTGGCAAAAACAGGCTCCCTATAGTTGTTTAAATAGAAATTCAAAGTTTGGTAGAGGGTCATTGAGTTTTGCAAAGCTTGAGATCTTAAAACCAGCAGACTGCATTTTCAGATTTCCCCATTTTGCAGCTTCTTTCTTGATTTTTAACTTGCTCAGTTTAAGCCCCCATAAGCTCATTCTTGGCATAGTTAATCTTGGCTGGGTGTTCTAGTAGTAGCCATTTTTTATTGATTTTTAGGACTAGCTTTTAATAGCTTTTTAGAGGCTTGAAAAACCCTTGATTTGCCCTGCTCCTAGACCATATCAGCAGACCCTTAGGTTCCTTTAGTTCTTATTTGATTTATTTTCAGAGCTTATTTATGTGTTATTGTGGCTTTTTCATTTTCATCTCAGCTTATTTTCATTTACTTGTCTTGCCTCAGCTTGATTTTAGCTTATTTTTTTTTAACCTTTTCAGCCCTTTTATTCTAGCATTCAATTGTTTTCTCAAATAGCCCACTGCTCAAATAAGCTCGGCTTATTCTGAGCTTATCTTAAGTTTTCAAAAATATCTCTTTTATAAAAGGTGCTATTTGATAAATGCTTATTAGATTTCAAACAAGAAAAATATAAAAAAAATATATAGTTTTAAAAAAATAGCAAAACCCAGTTCACAAAGCCAACACACAACCAATCCGCCCTTGGGTCTTTTTCGGTATAAGCTTGCATAATTTAATTTATAACCCACCTTTCATTTAAGCAGTTCGAATTCATTAGCTTTTTCCCAGCTTATTGAAATAAGCTGGGACACTTTTTACATTTTTCCTAGGATCAGTATTGTTTAAAGTATTTTTACAAAAAATTTCAGATTTTTCTCTTTTCATTTAGTATTTTTAATCACTTATTTTCTTTTAAATAGTTTTTAATTCGTATTTAATTATTTAAAAGTCAAAAAAATATAATTCTTTTTTTCAAAATTTTCTTTTGACATTTAGGACGTAGGAAAATTAAATTTACACCCGTAGAATTAATATTGCTTAGATTTCACGTTTTAGTCTCGCGTTTTCCCGGTTTTAATTACGTTATTTGTTTTCTTTGCGTTTTGCTTATATATGCTTTGTAGATTTATATGTATAAGTTTCCCTTAGCCTATTTATGCTTCCCGTAGTTGTAGGTTATTTAAATTTCATCAAAATCCAAAATCTCTCCATTTTCATATTTCAAACACGATTCACAAACCCGATCTCACAAATTCCATTCATCCTTCATCGGGGATAACGAACCGGGTTACACATACTTCACTTGTGTTTCCTTGGAAAAATAACGTGTTGATTCCATCGAATCAATTTTTGGCGCCGCTGCCGGGGATCGATCCCGGGTCACCCGCGTGACAGGCGGGAATCAATTTTTGGCGCCGCTGCCGGGGAAGGTTGTAGCGAATTTTTAATCTCGTTTGTCGATTCGTGTTTTATAAACCCATCTTTGTGAAGGTTTATAGTATTTTTGTGAATATTTTCTAAAAATAAATAAATAAAATAAAACACTTTGTCTAAGGTGTTTTCAAAAAAAAAAAACAAAAAAACAAAAACAAAAACAAAATAATATATCCTCACTTTATTGAAAGTGTTGTAAACCATTCCTAATTTCCAACAAAACAAATCGTGAGTTAATTGTTTTCGGATTATCTTGAAATTACAACCTATACAAGTGGTTTAAGGATGGTTTGACATTAAATTGACAAACCGAAAGAGGCGGGTTTTTAATCAGCTTTCGAGCGGACCTTTGCTTCTCCGCCACTCTGCGAGTAGTTTTGAGAGAAACGAATTTCGATTGACGAATCGATCCCAAAAATATTGTGATTAATTTTTCTTTAATATAAAAAACCCAAAAAGATTTTCTTTTCAAAATTTATTTTTCCCTTTTTCCTTTTTCCCTTTATGTTTGTTAAAATATTTTTAATTATACCTCTTAAATGTTTAATTCTTATCTTCTTACCCTCTCATTGTTTAATTCTCCGCAATGATCGGTTTTCCATCATATAATCCCCATGATCCTCGGACCATGGAGGATTTCTATCGTCCAACACTGGTCGGTAGAGGAGGACCGATCACTCCTACATCAGTTTCGGGAACCGATTTTGAACTGAAAAGTTATATGGTTCGGCTGATCCGGCAAAATTGCCAATTCTACGGATTTCGAGATGAAGATGCAAACGAGCACCTAAACAAGTTCATATCTATCACTCAATCCATGAAACAGAAAGGAGTTTCTCAAGATAACATTCGTTTGAATCTTTTTCCGTTCTCTTTATCCCACCACGCTGAATCTTGGTTTTATACTCTTAGAACCCACTCAATTCATACTTGGGAAGAGATGTTCGTCAAGTTTCTTTCAAAATACTTTCCACATTCTAAAACGGTGCAGCTTCGAAAAGACATTCTGAATTTCCAGCAATTGCCCATTGAGTCAGTATTTGAAGCTTGGGAACGATTCAAATCTTTGTTACGGAAATGTCCTGATCACAAAATTTTGCTTCTTGATCAAATCCTAACCTTTTATAGTGGCATAACTCCGATTGATCAAGACAAAATCATGTTGGCTGCCGGAGGCAATCTCATGAGGAAGACTCCTCAAGAAGCTTATGATTTGATTGAGAATATGACACAACATCACTATCAGTGGGATACTGGAGCCCTTTATGACTCTACCACTGTTTTGAGTGATCATTATTCCGATTGCATTCCCGCTGAGATTGCACAAATTGGGGTCCTTGGCAATCACAAAAGTTATATAAATCAATATTGCCAGCAAGGACCAGGTCATCCTAACACTTTCCACCTTTCATACTCCGATGAAAGTGATGAGGATGATCCTTTTGATGATGAGAAATCAGATGAGGACCCTTCAGATACCTTTTTAATGGGGGACAAGGAAGTCGAAATCAATCCTCTTAAGGAAATTGATGACCTTGTTCCAATCCCAAGGGTATCCGAGGAACCTCTCGATCTTCCTGATTCTACTTCTCAAACATTTGATATGACCATCACAAATCCTTTTACTCTAAATTCAGACAATCAAAGTTTTGGTATTCATAACCAGGATGAGAGTGATAAGGATGAACCTTTAGTAGAAGACGATCAGAAATCAATTCCTCCATTGAGTGGCAATCCCACTCCCTCTTTTGATTCTGTTATCGCGTCTCTCACCTCCTTCGAGGATTGTGATCTTCCCTTAAAAGAGACCGACGCTTTTCTTGCTCTTGATGATTCAATTTCACCAGAATTTGATGATACTTATCTTGATCCGGAGGGAGATATTCTTTTACTTAAGGATTTGCTAAGTGATGAGTCAGATACGGAGACATTAATGGACGAAGTGCAAACTTCTAGCACACAAAGTACATCACATGTCCCACCTCCGTATATCCCTCATGAGCCCAAGCTCAAAGACATACTTCATAAAGAGGATTCTCTTCTTGAGGAGTTCGCCGATGAACTCGCTCACATTTATCCCATCCCACCTGGGGATGAAGAGGGAAATTTCAATTTTGAATCTGATCTGATAGAATTGGAATTTTTGCTAAGTCATGATCAGTCAACTAATTGTGCCTCTAGTCTGGGGGAGTTTGCCGATGAACTCTCTCACATCATATCTCCGCCGGAGTATGATTACTCTAAGGACTTGGAGAGAGACGTGATCTTTAGTGAGCAATTGCTTGTTAAAGACGCAATCTTTAATCTCCCCCCTGAGGTGCTTTTAGATCATGATCTTAAGAGCTCAAATGACAAACTTGATAATGATGGAGATTTTCTCCCAATTACTATCAGAATCTTTTCTCCCTTAATCACATGTAATGTGATTTCTCCTCTTCTTCACTCGTTCGGGAGTGAAGACACCATTTTTGACCCCGGCATCTCCATTTATCATTCTTTTAAGCCGGGTGTATCTCATCGGAGTGGAACTTTCAAGTACTTCAATGTTTATCCAAACACATTGAATGAAAGTCCGATGGAGATTGTTTCTTCCACATGCTTCCCCAAGAACAAATGAATTCGGGGTCGAGTCAAGCTAGTGACTCGGTTAACAAAAACATTAGCATTGCATGGGTAAACGCCCATGTTTCTGACTTCTTCCTATTTTCTAACACTAAGTGTGGGGGAATTCCTCTGCTGTGCTGTGCTTTTTTTGTGTTGTTTGCTCTTGTTTGCAGATTTCCCAAAGATCGTGATGATTGATGCGCCTGTTTTCAATCCAGCCGCCCAATATCCGATCTTGTTGCTAACGATTATCTAGGGATATCTTTTCAATCTTTTTTGTGAAACATGGAGATTTCTGTTCCACACTTGGCTATTAGTATTACCTTTTTACGTTCTAAGTGACGGCATAATAGCCGGTACTTTGAATATTGAGGGCAATATTCAATTCTAAGTGTGGGGGGGAATTCTCGCGAATTTTGTCACATAAGTACCTTCTAGTTCCCTAGTACCCCCGTTTTTGACCAAAATTTTAAATTTTTTTGTCATATATAAAAAAAATAATAAAAATAATAATAATAATAATGTCATCAATAAAAGTGTGTTAGTCTTGATTAGGTTAGAACAAGGGGAATCCCGACTCTGCTAGAGTGTTGATCTAGCTGCTTCCTTAACGATTAGACTAAGTTTTTACGATTTGTGCAAATGAAAATGCTAAGCGTAGAGTAGTTGGTTCTCTTTAAAGCTTATATAAGTAATCTATGGCTTTTCCTCCCAGTAGCTCCTAATCTGACTTAATAAGTGCTTATTTTCAAACATTTGAACACACAAAATCATTTTTTCATACGATTTTGAAAAATACTAGTTCAAGGCTTTATTTAAACTTTGGAACAAGCATATGTCAGAATAATGCAAAATGAAAGTGAGACGTTGCTTGAAAGTTGCAAAAAGTTAAGTAATAAATAAATGTGCTAAAAAGCTAAGGTTCAAGATCGGCCCTTGGATCCTTATTTCCGGAAGGCGTTTAGGTCTTGGCTACCCTCTTACACCGGCCCTTGGACCCTTAATTCTAAAAGGCATTAAGGTCTTGGAACTCTCCGTTGTAACGGCCCTTGGATCCTTTATTCCAGAAAGGTGTAAGGTCTTGGTTCCCGTGAAACTCCGTTAGTTTATGTTGCACAAGTAAAAAAAAATGATGAAAAAATGAAAAGAAAAAAATAAAATAAAATGGAATGATATTGCAAAATGCAATAAAGTTTTGAAACTTGCTTGTTGTGAATTTTAAATCTATCTTTCAACTAGTATTAGTCAAAATCTTATAAAAACTTCGATTTTTGTGATCAAAATTTTGAAAATCAAGCACATTCACCTAACTTAAATAATTGTGGGAGTGAAAAGTTAAGTCTCGGCTTACATAGATTATTAGTATAAGTAGTGTTAGCATTTTTCAAAAACGTTTGCACATTGAGTTTAAGCTTAGTTGGGAGTATAAAAAGAGGATGACTATTTCAATTCCCTGGAGACACCCATTTTGTGTGAATCCCGTTCCATGATACCATTTTTGGAAATCAAGCATGTTATCTATTTTTGTTTTAGTTTAAATTTCTCGCATTGAATAAAAAGTCGAAATGGGGTATACTTGGTATTCTTTTGATCCTTTCATTACTTCATATGATCGGATTGCTAGGGACTAGCAATAGTTTAGTGTGGGGGATTGATGAGTGTGTAAATACTCATCATTTTATACCCATATTAGACACAAAAATGACCAAAAACACCCAAATTATACTGCAGATATCCTTGGTTTGTGTTTTTATGTGTTTTAGGTACAAAGGATTGAAAACGGAGCGAAAACGAGCATTTTTGGAGCAATTCGACAACGATTGTGCATTTGGTCAAGAAAAGTCAAAAAAACACGGAGTCAAAGTCAACCTCGGGACACGGCATTGGAATCAGCTTGGAAAACCGAACCCAAAACCAAAAACCAAAAAAATCATAAAACACCTAATCCTAATTACCCTAACCCTAAACCTAATCACTATTAAACCTTAACCAAAAATAAAACCCAATCTAATCCCTAAATCCAGCCCAACTTAAAAACAATCCCAAGCCCAATAAAAATTAAACCCATATCCGGCCTTCTTCCTTTCTTATTTTAGATAAGAAAATACCAGTTAAACAAAACCTCCTTCCCCAAAAACCATTGCCACCTAATACCAAAACCACCAACTCTGACAAAACCCCCCTCCTCACCATACCTCTTTTTCTGTCACACTCAACCCACCATCATCCTCCTCCTTAAACTAGTACCTATGCCAAGCTGGCAATCCATGTCTACTTTTGGCGCCAAAATGCAATCCGAAGGCTGTGATGAGTTTAAATCAATCAAAGGGTCCATAGACATCCAAAGAAAGCACAAGTGGACTTTCAAGTCTGTTTCTCTCACAAAAGAAGCACAAAGGAAGAAGACCTTTTATTTCTTAGAGTAGTATAAATAGGCTATCTTGTATCAGTTGTTAGTAGGTTTTATTTAGCTTATTTTCTAAGGTATTGTAATTTTCTTAGTTTATTTCAGTATTGTAATTCGATTCTTGTTTTAATATTAATTCAGTTTCAGTTTAATTATTCTAGAAAAACCCAAAAATATTGTTTTTAGCTTACTGTTTGGTTTAAGCTTATTTGAGGTCGAATAGTCTTGTCACTGTTTATTGGCCTTTAGGTTACTTTTGCTTTAGCTTATTGGATCATACATTAGTAGTTTTTCAGAAGCCTTAGGTTGATTTAAAGATTTTTGTGGGTTTGAGTAACATGGTTTAAAATTAAGTCCTTGTACTGCCTTTGTAAGCTGACAATAAGCTGAGCTTATTGGATCATATTTTTTGGCAAAAACAGGCTCCCTATAGTTGTTTAAATAGAAATTCAAAGTTTGGTAGAGGGTCATTGAGTTTTGCAAAGCCTGAGATCTTAAAACCAGCAGACTGCATTTTCAGATTTCCCCATTTGGAAGCTTCTTTCTTGATTTTTAACTTGCTCAGTTTTAGCCCCCATAAGCTCATTCTTGGCATAGTTAATCTTGGCTGGATGTTCTAGTAGTAGCCATTTTTTATTGATTTTTAGGACTAGCTTTTAATAGCTTTTTAGAGGCTTGAAAAACCCTTGATTTGCCCTGCTCCTAGACCATATCAGCAGACCCTTAGGTTCCTTTAGTTCTTATTTGATTTATTTTCAGAGCTTATTTCTATGTTATTGTGGCTTTTTCATTTTCATATCAGCTTATTTTCATTTACTTGTCTTGCCTCAGTTTGATTTTAGCTTATTTTTAAAACCTTTTCAGCCCTTTTATTCTAGCATTCAATTGTTTTCTCAAATAGCCCACTGCTCAAATAAGCTCGGCTTATTCTGAGCTTATCTTAAGTTTTCAAAAATATCTCTTTTATAAAAGGTGCTATTTGATACGGAGTAAATGCTTATTAGATTTCAAACAAGAAAAAAATATATATACATATATATAGTTTTAAAAAAATAGCAAAACCCAGGTTCGAACCTGGGTCACCCAGTTTACAAAGCCAACACACAACCAATCCGCCCTTGGGTCTTTTTCGGTATAAGCTTGCATAATTTAATTTATAACCCACCTTTTCATTTAAGCGGTTCGAATTCATTAGCTTTTTCCCAGCTTATTGAAATAAGCTAGGACACTTTTTACATTTTTCCTAGGATCAGTATTGTTTAAAGTAATTTTACAAAAAAATTTAGATTTTTCTCTTTTCATTTAGTATTTTTAATCACTTATTTTCTTTTAAATAGTTTTTAATTCGTATTTAATTACTTAAAAGTCAAAAAAATATAATTCTTTTTTTCAAAATTTTCTTTTGACATTTAGGACGTAGGAAAATTAAATTTACACCCGTAGAATTAATATTGCTTAGATTTCACGTTTTAGTCTCCCGTTTTCCCGGTTTTAGTTATGTTATTTGTTTTCTTTGCGTTTTGCTTATATATGCTTTGTAGATTTATATGTATAAGTTTCCCTTAGCCTATTTATGCTTCCCGTAGTTGTAGGTTATTTAAATTTCATCAAAATCCAAAATCTCTCCATTTTCATATTTCAAACACGATTCACAAACCCGATCTCACAAATTCCATTCATCCTTCATCGGGGATAACGAACCGGGTTACACATACTTCACTTGTGTTTCCTTGGAAAAATAACGTGTTGATTCCATCGAATCAGTATCCCTCTGTCACAGTTGGTGATGGACACTCCATACCCGTCACCAACACTGGTCATAGCATTTTGTCAACTCCCTTCAAATCATTACACTTAAATAACGTTCTCATTACTCCTCATATTCTCAAAAATTTAATATCTGTACGTCAATTTGTTTGTGATAATAATTGCACTGTTGAATTTGATGCGTTTGGTTTTTCTGTTAAGGATTTCATGACTCGACGGGTGCTGCTCCGATGTGATAGCACGGGTGATCTTTACCCGGTCACGGCTCCGTCTCCCATTCCTCAAGCTCTCCTCGTCAGTCAACACACGTGGCATCAGCGACTTGGACATCCAGGTAGCGAAGTGCTACGTCGTCTCGTCTCAAACAATTTTATTTCATGTAATAAGGAGAAACCTCCCGTGCTTTGCCATGTATGTCAACTTGGCAAACACGTTAGACTTCCATTTGTTAGTTCCAATTCTATTGTTACTTCTTGTTTTGACATTATTCACTCAGATATTTGGACTTCACCAATTCCGAGCATGTCGGGTTTTAAATATTATGTCTTATTTTTGGATCATTATTCGCATTTTGTTTGGGTATATCCTTTAGTAAACAAATCTGATGTGCTTTCTAAATTTCTATTATTTCGTAACTACATTCGCACTCAGTTTAAGTGTGAAATCCGGTCCCTTCAGTGTGATCAAGGTGGTGAATTCGACAACCGTAACTTCCACAAACTTTTTGCCGACAATGGCATACAATTTCGCTTCTCATGCCCTAAAACATCACAACAAAATGGCAAGTCTGAAAGGATGATTCGCACAATCAACAACCTCATTCGTACCCTACTGTTTCAAGCCAATCTCCCACCAACTTTTTGGGTTAAAGCCCTAATGTAGGGTATTCACTAACAAAGAAACACACGTTTGGAGCACTAGAATGGATCGAATAGAAGGAGAAGAAGATTTTAGAGAGAGAAAGTGGAACCTAGTGAGAGAAATGTATGTGTATTAGATTAATACTCAAATGAGGTCCAACCCTTCCCATGGGTGGGAAGGGTGTATTTATAGTCCTTACATATTGTGCCCCTAGTGGGCTGTGGAGCGAGCTGACAGTGGGTAAAGACCCGACCCACTCCACAATATTAATAATAACTAACCTACTAATAATATTACTAATTATCCAACGAGCTATGTTGTGCTAATAAGTATTCGGGGTGACCGAGTTTTCAACTGAATATTTATATTCCTAACAATCTCCCCCTAAGGGAGGTCACCCCGGAAGTAATGTTCTGAATTCTAGCACCTCTTCCTTGGATCTTGACTTCATAGCTCGAAGACCTTGATTCTTCAACGTAAAGACTCTTTGTGCCTTCAGCAGTGAACTTGAGATGACTGTTCTTTGTTTTGGATGATCTTTGAGTATTCTTTGAAGATATCATCCAACATATGTCTTCAAGTCATCTTGTGGCTTCGTCATCATGAGAAGTTGTGATCTTGGAACCTTCTTTGAGATCATCCGCCACTGTAAATCTCTGAGCTCAGCCGTTGTAGTAGTATTGCCTTCATGTGTTTGGTTGTGACTGTTGTTCTCGCATGCTCACGCCTTTTTGGATCATGATATGTACCATCAGAGTTGCGGAAGCTATGTTGTAGGTCTTTTAGCTATCATGATGTCTTTAATAATGAGTTATAAGTGTGAGCACAGAGTGTGGATTAACTCGTCTCATACTGGAATCAGGAACCGCCATCACCATCTTTATATGTACCTGAAATAAAACAGTTAGCAATAAAGTTGGGGAACGAATATGGCTTTGTCATTCGTTCGGTGTGGTTGGATTAACCTTCGGTTCCGTGAGGACCGACCTGTGATCAGGTAGAATTCCTTTTAAAGAGAATTCTCCTTGACAGGAATTTCCAGCTTGTTGTAAAGACTCATTCAATGAACAAACATTGGACTCGTCTTACAAGCATGTTCTCATACCGGAACGTCTCAAAGCAGACAACACGGTTGAGTGAATCAGTGAATTGAATACCCACTGATTGATAAGAAATTGATTAGAAAAATCACTCGCGTGTTACTAGATAAACAATTTTTATGTAACACGACGAGGGTTTTACACATTAAATCACATTTCTGTCATAAATACTTTTGTTTGAAAATTTTCACAATCAATGCGCTCGAAATTCATTTGATGAGCACATTGAAGGGTTTTCCAAAAGCATCCGTCAATCCATTTTCTGGAACAAGTTTGATTCAAATGTGAATCGCCCCATTGTTTCATTCCAGTTGTCACAGGTTTGATCCATGAAGGATCTCACATGTCACCCACCAAGAGCTCGTTTGATGTTGGCTCTAGAAGGATTTCCATCTTCATTGTGATTACTTTAAGTATCACTCGGATGTTCTGGCAATACCACAAGGATAATGCGTAGGACTCTTCATATATATTTTCTTGCTTTTCACGGTGTATGAAACAACAAGCATATTGGAAATGTGTCCTAATGAGATTAATTGATGATCTCTTGGCTCTAGACTCAATAGTGCATTTTGATTTAGTGATCGGAGGCTGGAGAGGACTGCCACCTTTTCAATATCATCTAACTCGGAGTGAGAGAGACGATAGCAATGTATTGATCTCCATAACAAGTGAAACAATAGTCCTTTGAGGGACCTTGAGTGGCTAGGGAGGGTTGTGCAGCGTATCACTGGGTCCATGATACTTTGTCTTCAATGTCAGCAATCAACTAAGTGATTCTGACAGCATATGTATTGACCCGGTTTCTGCCTAAGATGTAAGGAGGGCTTCTTTCTTTTCACCCTTTATCTTTACATTTCTTTTTCATTCTTCAACCCCTTCAGTGCTTACCGAGACTTCATAACTAGCACCTTGTTGGGTTTGTTCCAGTGCTAGCTCCATCTCAGTCGGCACTCTTCCCTTATTCACTTTTCTCCTTTTTAATCATTCCTAAGGACTTCTATTCTAACTAGAGGATTGTCCCTGGGAAGATCCCTCCGGTTCTGGCTGGATCATGGGAACAAATACCTAACCTCACCATCCTTATAACTCCAATGCATTAAAATAAGATTGGTCGGTCTTTGGTATTCTTCCACAGTTGCCATCATAAATCATTCGCTCCCCCTCAATATGTGCATTGATATACGAAAAGGTTTAGCACATATGGGAGAGCCTACACTTGAGTTCCAAAAGATCACATTTTTATCAGAATTTCATATTTAAATCACATTCTCTCCCCCGATCAAAAATTTCAAACCATTTGAGATTTGTGATCCCAATTGATTTAAATATGTTTAGAAAATTTGGGAGAAAATGTGGTCAGGTTTAATATATTCTGATTATGAAGCATACAATGCTCCCCCTCAAACCAAGAGAGAGTGTCACTGCTGATGTTGCACAATGTTTAAAAAGGTGTCAAAATTTGAACAAATAAACTCCCCCTCAATTAATGACCCGTTTTCTATTTAAAGAGCTGTAGTCATTCAATTGAGAGATAAGTATTTGTGAAATTTAAGTCTAGTTACCACCTTGTGAAACACCAAAACTCTCTTGAAGAATCATAGAACTGAAAGAGTTCATGGTGCAAAGAAGACTTCTCTTCTTATACGCGAAATGATGCACTGAAACGTACATCAAATCGGGGAAACATGGATATAAAGTAATCCATGCCCAGGTGAACATCACCCGGTTGGAGGAACAGCTGTCTTTTTGGCGACATGCTTTCCCCATTGTACAGCGCGGGTTGCAGTATGAAGTAACTGCAAGCCATTAAGACATGTTTTAGCCAATTAGTATAACTTCTGCTCGAGCTTCATTTAAAGACCCGTGTCATTATTAAATGACATTTCTAGGTCCGTAAATGTTATCGATAAACAGAAGACATGCCTAGGTGAAACTATTTTTTGGTATTTTCTATTTTTCTGATTTTTATGGTTTTTCTTGGTTTTAATATTTTTTCTATATACAATTTTCTGGTTCTATAATTTTCTATTTACAGAATGTTTTAAGATATGTACAAACTATATTATTCAGTTTAAGACGATGATGAAATGAATACCGAAATGAGGATACGTTCAGTATGTTGTAGAAATCTGTGGTCAATCATCTCTTAAACTTTCACCACCAAAGCTTTCGAGGCTCCTGAACAATCGACGGAACTTGAGCCTTCCCAATGTACAGCTTTGATAGCTTCCCCCCAAACCGACAATCTTCATACTGAGCAGATTCTAAGCTCTCTTTCAAGCTTACATAAGGTAAGTGTACAGCGGAAACCGTAGCAAACCACATTAAGTATTGCTGCTCCTTTTTAAGAATAATCATCGTGATTCTCTGTTCGGGGATCCTCAAATAGATCAGCAACGAATCATCTCACATTTGAATAATTCTTCTCACATTTCTTCCCGCTGAAGACTGAAGAAATGCCTACCAAAAGTATCCAGAGACCACTTCCCCCAAGTAGTTGAAGAGATTCAAACAGTCTCATTGTATGAAGCCCGAAAACCCGAAGTACACACTCAATCCCATTAATGAAGTCGAAAACGTAACATCAAGATCAATTAAGACCTAGAAATCCCCTTTTCTCCCTTCAGGAAATTGCAGATGAGAATTGTTACACCAAAGTCAACTAAGTCCCGAGTGTAAGCAATTTATCCCGTATGTAGTCGACATGATAACACCAAGACAGTACCATAACAGCTACTGAGTACCGGATGTACACATTTCCTTCAGTAGGATACCGACTAACCATAGGAACCATCATACAATTGTGTACCTCTTTTATCATCAGAAACTGACATTCTCTTCCCACACTTAGTTGGAATGACACACCAGAAAGAACGAGTTAGAACACTGATTTTTTCTGCGGTTATGACATTTGTCTTCCTGGAATAATCTTCAATTGAGAAGAAGTATAAAGCCCATCATGTGTACTCATTGTGCATTCAGATGTATGTCTCCTTCCCCCTTGCTGGTTTTGATACCTCAGAATCAGCAACACATTTTACGAACATATTCTTGAAATCTTGTGAGAAGAACAACTTAGGCTCAAGTAGATCAAGTGAGAATTAACCGCTTCCGAAACCGTCTCTGACTATCTTTATCAACCCTCAAGTAGGCCTTTTGATGAGATAACTGATGGAGCAAACCCGATATACCAAACTTGAGCCTGAAGATAGAATTCCCCATTCTTGTGACTTACGCTTGCACTAATGTTGGAAGAACGGTGTAGAGAATTAGTGCTCCAAGCAAATCTCTAAGTACTCAATACCCAACCAAGGTATGAGACATTAACACCTCTTACGATTATCCACAACGACATCGGTGTGTGACACTGAGTACTACAACGTAACTCCTTTAAGTGATAGTTAACCCGACAACTGGTAACTAAATAACCTAAGACTTCAACTTAAATCTTAAGCACGAGCAAGTTATCATAGAAAGTCATGCATCCAACCAACCCCGACTTCAAGATAGGATAAGATCACGCCTTTGAGGAAGTCAACTTCAATCTCGAATAAGTGATACCTGATCAACTCCATGGTCACAATTAGATGCCCAGCTCAAGTGAGTGAACCAACAACCAAATGTACATCGAATCACTTGTTCACACTTCTCCCCCTCAAAGATTGCATACGAGGATGCCATCTTTGATTGAACAAGTGCATATGAGGTTGATCCACTGTTCACACTTCTCCCCCTCAAAGATTGCATACGAGGATGCTATTTTTGATTGAGTGAATAAACGTCCAATCGGATGGAAGTAGATCCACTTGATATATGAATGAGCATGGAGCAAGTATGAAGCCTTTATATGAGAAAAGTCAGAAACATGGAGAGTCGTATGACCACTTCTCAAATCTCAATCACCATGTAGTTTATTCACCTTTCTCCCCCTCAAAAATTGCACATGACGACTAACTGCCATTTTTGATAGAGCAGGTGAATAAGAATATACTCCAATGTACTTTTATCCCCTTTGGTGACTGAATGAGCATTTGAAGAACATGAAGCTTGATGAGAATGGTCATAAATAAGAAGATTCCTCTTCTTCCGAAGATAAAGCGCACTCAAGCGTACGCCTTTCTTTTCTTTGATGAACGGGGCCTGAAGAGATGTCAGCAGACGCCGGTATGTGCTTAAACACATACCATTTCTAGACCAAAACCGGACCCAAAAAGACCAAAAACCCGACCAAAATGCCAAATATATTGTGTTTTTGTGTTTTTACATATGCAGACACGGATATCAAAGAAAAGGACAAAATCAAGCAAAGAACCGGGAAACCGAGCACGAGATGTGGAAGTGTTATTTGTAGCCGATGCCGAGGAGAAATTATGGTCAACAAGTCAACCGAGGTCCTCATATTTTCAGAGATTGTCAATTTCATCCTTTGGATCTACTTTGGAAAATATGGCAAGATTAGTCCCTAAGATTTCAAGTTAGATTCATTTGGTCCTTATGATTTTAAATTACCAAATCTTAACTAAACACCACCTTAAACCCGGCCCCCTTTAACCCATTTAAAGCCAATCGGTCCAATTCTTAAACTAAACTAAATCACCTCAACCCCATTAAACCCACTACCGGCCCAACAATAAATATAACCCAACACCATCCCACAAAACCCGACCCACCCACACTCACTAAATACCGGTCAAAGGATTAAATAACCCCACTCGGTCAAAAAGAAAAAAAAATAAAAACACACAACCCTTTCTCACAATACCGATCCCCTTCTCTCCCTTTTAACCCAGAAAAAATACTATTTACCGATGAACCCTAATTCCACAAATCAAAAATTACCACAATTAAGGGTAAGATTGTCATTGCACGGACTTCGAGGAAGGACCTGACGATAAGAATGACGCGTGGCAACCTGTGATTGGACCGAACACGTAGCCATTTTGATCGTACGGCCAGAACTAAAGCTTGGAGATGAAGGGAAGATCCAAGGGTGAAGAGTGACTCAAGTGCACACGGATCGCCAAGGTGGACTCTCGAGAAGGATCGATCGAGGCCTATAAATAGCGGGATAAAACCTCTGTTCGAAAGTTAGTTTTTAATTCTTTTTAGATAGATTTAATTTACTTTCAATTGTTTTATTTTAATTTTTCAGTCGAATTAAAATTTGTAATGAGAAGTGGTTGTAATTTTTATTTTAACGTTTTAGTTTAATTGTTCTATTGTAATATTTAGTTTTAAATCAATTTTTAGTTTATTCCGAAATTTACTTTGTAATTTTATTTCATTTTTAAATATCCGAATTTAATTTTGTACTTTTGTTTTGGTTAATGAAATTTTCAATCTCAGTTTTATAAAGTAGTTCTTGAATCAAACTTTATATAGTATTGTTTTTTTATCTTAGTGTTTCTTCAGTAAAAAAAAAAAAAAAAAAAAAAAAAAAAAAAAAATTATCTAATCAGCTGATAAGCTGATGATAAGTTGGTTATGCTGATGGTGAAGAGAAGCAGAATAAGGGTTTTGTTAGTGGCTTAAGCCTGGGTTTATTGTGTTGCTGAGATTTAATTGTGTTGCTGGGATCTTATTGATTTAAGCTGGATCAGGTTATAAGTTAATTTCCATAAGTAGCTTATTTTATGGTCAAATGCTCATCTCATTTTAGTTTATGTACTTATGTTTTCTGCATTTACTTTAGTGCTAAGAGTATATGAGATTTAGAAATTTAATCTAAGAATAGGATAAGTAAGTTGATAAGCTTTTTTTTTTAAGGGATTGTTTTTGGTTAAATAGCAGCTGAGCTTATTAGAATTACATAGCGGCAATTTTTGAGGTTAATCTAAATAGTTTAAAAGAAGTTTGCAAAGTCTGATTTAGTTTCAGAGTTGAATTACAATTGCAATTTTTGAGTTGATTTAGTTTTAGTTTTAGAGTTGATTTAGTTGATTTAGTTTAAAAAATAGTGCAGCAGACTCTTTTTCTTTTGGCTACTGATTTAGGCTCGATTCAGACAAGCAAAGAAGCTTTTATTTTGGGCATTTTGGGTACTAGAGTAGATTTACATATAAGCTATCTATCTCAGCTTTTAGATTCTAATTTGGAGCTATTTTGAGTGCTTTATTCGATCTGTAAGTAGGGAGTTTAGAATAGCTTATTCTGTTTAAATGTAACTGCATGTCTGCTTGTTTAATTAGATTCTGGAAATTGCAATTTCAGTCCCTCTCTTTCTTAGAGTACGATTTTAATTTTATATAAGTTTCAAAAAAATACAAATTAGTCCCTGTCTTTTATTAAGTCTTAAACATTTTCAGTGTTAACAACTTTAGTCCCTCAGCTTTTATAAAATTTTTATTTTTCCAAATTATCTTTTATAATTAGTCCATTAGTTATATTTTTTTTTTACTTTTGCATTTTAGTCAAAATACTTAATTAGTTTTAAATAGTTTTAATTCATAAAAAAATTATTAAAAAGTCAAAAAAATATTTTTCTTTTTCCAAAATTTTTCTTTTATCATTTTTAATATAGGAAAATTATTTTTATATTTTTAGGTTTTAAATTTCACAAAATCATTTTTATTTACGTTTTATAATTCGTCGCGTAACGTTTTTTTTAAAATTCATAATTTCGTTTTTTTTTTTTTTTTTTTTAATTCGTATGCTTAGTTTAATTGTTTAATTAGCTTAATTAATTGTTTTTTATTTCATTGTTCGTAGCATAAAATCAAAAATCAATCACTCTTTTTCACACATTCACTACACGTATTCGACACCGGAACAAAGACTCGATATTCGACCTTCGTTGGGAAACGACCCGGGGAAAACGCATACGTTGCTTTTACCCTTGGAAAAATAAATATACTACAAAAAACGACAAATCAAAAAATGGCGCCGCTGCCGGGGAAGGCTTGAAAAGAGTTGGAGTTTCGCCATAAGAATTGTGTTTTGAAGAACCTTCCTCGGAAGTTAATTGTTTTTGAAAAAAAAAAAAAAAAAAAAAAAATATATATATATATATATATAATAATTAAAAAACACTTTTCATAAAGTGTTTTCACCATTAATAATAAATCCTCGGTCTTCCGTTGAAGGAGGGCGGTTGTAAACCATTCCTAATTACAACAAAACAAATCGTGAAATTGATCGTTATCGGATTACTTTATTACTACAACCTAATTACGGGGTTTAAGGAAGCTTGACATTAAATTGTCGAGCTGAAGAAGGCGGGTTTTTAAGCATCTTCGGAGCTACCTTTGCCTTCCCGCCACGCTGCGCGTAGTTTTAAAGGAAACGGTTACGGTTAACGTAACGGTTACCAAAAAGAAAATAAAGTCTTTTGTTTTTCAATATATTAAAAAAGCCAAAAATAATTCCCAACCAAAAATACAAAAAGATTTTTGATTTTCATTTTTGTTTCATTTTTGGTGTATGCACACCCGATCTTCTACTTCTCACCCTCTTCTTTCACCGCTATCAAATCCCGAGAGGATTATTCGTCACAATCACCGTGTTCATTTCTCAAACGTTGAAGAAATGGCCGATGAACCACACAATCAACCCCCGCCGGTGGGAGGTGATAATCACATGCCAGCTCCCGATCTCCGAACGATGGAGGAGCTGTGCCAACCCACAATGCACGGACGTGGTGGCCCGATTGCCCCCGTCAATATTCAAGCCGCCGATTTTGGACTTAAGCATCACATGATTCAACAAGTCCAAAACTCGTGCCAATTCCATGGCTTGCCGGGTGATGATGCGAACAAGCATCTTGACAAATTCATAACCGTCACCCAAAGTATGAAACAAAATGGGGTCTCCGATGACGCCCTCCGGCTATATCTCTTTCCTTATTCATTGACGCATCATGCCACCGCATGGTTTGATCGTCTTCCCAAGAACTCCATTCGTAGTTTCGACGAAATGGTTACGAAGTTCTTGGCAAAATATTTCCCACCGTCGATGGTGACGAAATTAAGGAATGAGATTAGCAATTTCCGTCAGCTTCCCGATGAATCATTGTTTGAGGCATGGGAACGCTACAAGTTATCGATTGATCGGTGTCCGAACCACAATATGTTATTGGTCACTATTATAGATACCTTCTATAACGGTTTGACATTACGACACCGTGATACGATTAATGCTGCTGCCGGTGGTACGTTTATGAAACGTCGACCCGAAGAGTGCTATGATCTCATTGAAAATATGACCACCCACCATAATTTCTGGGATTCCTCTGCCGAAAGGAATGAGTCAACAAGATCTAGCACTGATTCTTCTACTTCCGAGATAGCCGCTCTTTCTAAACAAATGAATGATTTGTCTACGGCTATCTTGAGAATTCATCAAAATCAGATTTCAACTCAAAACAACAACAATCAAGTGAATGTTGTTAACCATAGTTGTGAGACATGTGGTGGTCCTCACCAATATTTCGAGTGCCCAGCCTCCGGTGGCTACACTCAAGAGAATGTGTATGCTGCTTCTGGAAATTTCAATCAAGGTGGTAACGGTTACCAACCTCAAGGAGACCGTAATCTCCTCAGCTACCGTTCTAACAATTTTCTCGGACCACCCGGTTTCCCACCAAATCAAAATCAGCAAAACCGTAATGTCCCAAACAATCAAAATCAAAATCGGGGCAATCAAGTTTATCAAAACCAAGGGAATTTTAACCAAGCCCCGAATCAAGGAAATTTTAATCCGGGAAATTTTCAAAATAACCAAGGTTTTGTTCAAAACAACCGAGGGCCAAATCTTTCTAACAATCAAAATCAAGGATTTGTGCCAAACCCATCGCCCTCGGATGAGTTATTAAAACAATTCATTCTTCAAAGTCAACATCAACAAAAGAAACAAGAGGAAATGAATAGGATGATGATTAATCAGATAACCGAATTGAACAAACGTTTAAATGATCGACCCTCGGGTTCGGGTACTACTACTCTTCCAAGTAACACGATCGCCAACCCGAGGGGCGATGCTAAGGCGATCACGACTAGGAGCGGTGTTTCATATGATGGACCCACGGCTCCGGCTACCCCTTCTTCTCTACCTCCCAAGGTAGTCGTCCGTGAGACCGAGGTGACCAAGGACACGGAACCTCCTACTAACAACGGAGGAACCAAAGACGTCCAACCTCCGGTCGTCCATCCATCTGAACCAAAAAATGTTCCTAAAGAAGTTCCCGTTAAGACCAATCTTCCGTATCCTTCGAGATTGAGTGATCAAAAGCTCCGTGACAAAGCTTCGAGTCAAATGGAAAAATTTTTTCAAATATTCCAAGAATTACATTTTGATATAAGCTTCGCGGATGCTTTGCTCTTGATGCCTAAATTCACTTCCACACTCAAAAGTTTGTTGAGCAATAAAGAAAAATTATTTGAAATGACAAAAACTCCAGTGAACGAAAACTGCTCCGCGGCAATTCTCAAAAAGCTTCCGGAAAAGCTTGGAGATCCCGGAAAATTTCTCATCCCATGTGAATTTCCGGGAAAGGTTGAATGTCACGCCTTGGCCGATCTTGGTGCGAGTATCAACCTAATGCCGTTGTCCATCTGGAAGAAACTTTCTCTACCCGATCTCACCCCCACTTGCATGACCCTCGAGCTTGCGGATCGGTCCATCACCCTTCCCAAAGGTGTAGCCGAGGATGTCTTTGTAAAAGTGGGGCAGTTCCATTTTCCTGCAGATTTTGTGGTAGTTGATTTTGACGCCGACCCCCGGGTTCCTCTTATTCTCGGAAGATCATTCTTGAGGACCGGGCGGGCTCTGATCGATGTTTATGGTGAAGAAATTACTTTGCGGGTCGATAAAGAAAAAGTCACGTTCAATATTAATCCGAACTCGAATCCTCAAACCGACAAATGCAATGTCGCTACGGTTGATCAAAAGTCCGATCCCGTAATTGCTCCTAAAAGAATTGATCCAAACCTTTCCAGATTCACGGTCAAGAGCATGTCAGAAAAACGTGCTGAGCTTAAGGCTATGAAAATCAATCCTGGATCAAGCAAATGGTTTGAGTGTTGTGCTGCAAATTCTAAGAGTATTCTTGACGACGATGATGAAGACGAATCGGAGACTACAACGGAAGCGGTGGAAATTGCTAGCTCTAAGAGCACACCACTTGTCCCACCTCCAGAACAAGTTTATCACATCGAGATTCTTGATTCCGACTCTTCCCATCCTTCTCCTCCGAATGAGGGAAGTGTGATCTTGCGGGAAGAGCTCGAGGTATTCTTCAAAGATGAATCAATTTCACCAGAAATTGATGATTCTTGTCTTAATCCGGAGGGAGATATTCTTCTTGAAAAATTATTAGACCAAGAACCATCTCTTTCTCTCCCTCCGAAGGAAGTTGAACTCAATCCACAAAAGAGATTTGATGACCTTGTTCCCGAAACCTTCAATATAACTATCACCAACCCTCTGTTTGAGTTCGAATATGAGATTTCTGATAACCCAATCTTTGATATTCAGATGGAGGAGAGTGATGAGTCTGTGACGGGACCTGAGCTCACAAATGATCATATGATTGATTCTCTTCATGAGGAGTTCTCCGATGAACCCTCTCACTCTATGTCTCCTCCGGAATACGATCATTTCTACTTTGATCTTGAGGATGACACTAGTCTGGGGGAAGGCATTCTCAATCATGAGAATTTGCTATTTGATGATTTAATCCCGACCCTCCCTCCCGACTCATTTCTTAAAAAAACGACCTTCATCAACAAATATCTTTTTGAAGATGACGACTTCATCATGATTGTAATCATGACCTTCTTTCCCTACATCACTTATGATGTTTCTTCTCTTCTCCGTTACTCCTTCGGGAGTGAGGACAAAATCTTTGACCCCGGTATCACCATTTCTAGTTATTCTTTCTAAAAAATACCGCGGGTATCTCATCGGAGTGGAACTTTCTTGTGCTTCAGTGTTTATCCAAACATCTTGAACGAAAGTCCGATGGAGATTATCTTTTCCACATGCTCCCCCAAGGACAAATAAATTCGGGGTCGAGTCAAGCTCATGTGACTCGGTTACCAAAAACAAGCGCTTCGTGGGAGGCACCCCATGCTTATCTATCTATCTTCTTATCTTATTTCTAATAAAACATGAGGAGGGATCCCCTCTTCCGTATCTTGTGTTTCGTGTGATATGTCCAGGAATGCCCGATGATGAAGACTCTCGTGCTCGTAGTTTCCTTCACGCTACTCGAGTTGCATCATTCGCTGCTCATCGATATCCTAAAATCTTATCGTTTTACATCTATCTTTTGGCATAATTAATAAACGGCCTTAGATTTATGTAGGAGAACCCTTACCTTTAAGACATTGAGGACAATGTCTCGATTTAGTCTGGGGGGGTAATCTTTCGATTTGATTTTTTTTTTTTTTTTGCCTTGCAAATTTTGCCATGCAACCCCGTTTTTCCTCCAAAATTGAAAAAATCCAAAAAATGAGAAAAATTTAATTTTTTTTTTTCCAAAATATAATAAATTTTGACATTTTTGTTGATTTTCCGCTAGGTAGAGTAGGAATAAAATTCTGACTTGACCGGGCGTGTTGAGCCCTAGCTTGTTCCCTTAACCGTTTATAATCTATAAGCTCGTGCTAGTCTTTTACACAAGGAGCTAGAAAATGCGAATTCTTTTTAAGAGTTTGCAAGTTCCCGTATTCGACTTTATATATGCATGGCTTGATTATAAGGCTAAGCATTCGCGGATCTTATTATTTAAGATTTTAAATTTGCGAAGAACGAGAAATGATAGAGTTGTTTATAAGTTAGATTGCTAAACGTGGAGTAGTGGTTCTCTTTAGAGCTCATCGAAGTTATTTGTGGCTTTTTGTTCCCATAAGCTTGTTTCACCCGAAAATAATACTCTATAAATAATTAAAGCTATTTTGGTTTTGGCGAAATTTAGTTTTTATTTCTTCCTTAGAGAATCCTTGCTTATAAGAGTTGGGTACACATCAAGGTACTGCCAGTGTTACGGTGTAATAGACTATTCCATCTTGCCGGCTCACAACCGATGTTGGGATTGTTATAAAAGCCGTAGGACTCGGGATTTGGCAAAATATATAATGAATAATAATAATAATCCAAAGCCATAAAAAGTTTTCTGCATCTTGCCGGTTCGCAGCCGATGTTGTAGACTTCTAATAAAGGCAGAGGAAAATTCCAAGGTCATAATAGACTATCACATCTTGCCGGTTCGCAGCCGATGTTGTGATTGTTATAAAGGGCCAAGGATCAATAATAATATGTGCTTAATAATGTTAAAAATGCCAAATTTCGACTCCGAGGTATCCTAATAAAGGCTTCCGTCTCTGGACTCGTAGATGAGTTGTTTCGGTCGCAAATAAAAGGGATATTCTCAAAATCGTGTTAAATCAGAGACCTTGATGTGGACCTCATTTTTGTATGCAACGGTTTTCGAGGGAAGGTTTGGAAACTACTTAGCGTCTAAACTAGGTATCTTTATCAGTTTAAAAATTATCGAAACGAGAATTTGGAGAAATTCATTTCTCACCAAAAATAAAATAAATAGAGGAAAAATAGGAATTTGGGAACGAGAAGTCCACAATTAGCTTTTTGAGTAGTGTTGGCAATCTAACTTGTAAATGACAATGATTTCGTTTTTAAGCTTAGTTTGGGGACTCGTGAAAAATCGGGGACGACGAATTTTATCCGTATGGTCACTTCTTTACGAGTCGTGTTTCCTACTCGAAGACCCTAAAAATTATCGAAAGAAAATGATTGTCAACAAAAGCCGTCACATGAATAATGAGAAAAATATAAAAATACAAAAATAGAATAAAAGGAAAATCGGGGAGTTCTTATAACATTGCATGAGGACATTGCAATAGCTTAGTCTGGGGGAATTTTGGTATGTGCTTAAACACATACCATTTCTAGACCAAAACCGGACCCAAAAAGACCAAAAACCCGACCAAAATGCCAAATATATTGTGTTTTTGTGTTTTTACATATGCAGACACGGATATCAAAGAAAAGGACAAAATCAAGCAAAGAACCGGGAAACCGAGCACGAGATGTGGAAGTGTTATTTGTAGCCGATGCCGAGGAGAAATTATGGTCAACAAGTCAACCGAGGTCCTCATATTTTCAGAGATTGTCAATTTCATCCTTTGGATCTACTTTGGAAAATATGGCAAGATTAGTCCCTAAGATTTCAAGTTAGATTCATTTGGTCCTTATGATTTTAAATTACCAAATCTTAACTAAACACCACCTTAAACCCGGCCCCCTTTAACCCATTTAAAGCCAATCGGTCCAATTCTTAAACTAAACTAAATCACCTCAACCCCATTAAACCCACTACCGGCCCAACAATAAATATAACCCAACACCATCCCACAAAACCCGACCCACCCACACTCACTAAATACCGGTCAAAGGATTAAATAACCCCACTCGGTCAAAAAGAAAAAAAAAATAAAAACACACAACCCTTTCTCACAATACCGATCCCCTTCTCTCCCTTTTAACCCAGAAAAAATACTATTTACCGATGAACCCTAATTCCACAAATCAAAAATTACCACAATTAAGGGTAAGATTGTCATTGCACGGACTTCGAGGAAGGACCTGACGATAAGAATGACGCGTGGCAACCTGTGATTGGACCGAACACGTAGCCATTTTGATCGTACGGCCAGAACTAAAGCTTGGAGATGAAGGGAAGATCCAAGGGTGAAGAGTGACTCAAGTGCACACGGATCGCCAAGGTGGACTCTCGAGAAGGATCGATCGAGGCCTATAAATAGCGGGATAAAACCTCTGTTCGAAAGTTAGTTTTTAATTCTTTTTAGATAGATTTAATTTACTTTCAATTGTTTTATTTTAATTTTTCAGTCGAATTAAAATTTGTAACGAGAAGTGGTTGTAATTTTTATTTTAACGTTTTAGTTTAATTGTTCTATTGTAATATTTAGTTTTAAATCAATTTTTAGTTTATTCCGAAATTTACTTTGTAATTTTATTTCATTTTTAAATATCCGAATTTAATTTTGTACTTTTGTTTTGGTTAATGAAATTTTCAATCTCAGTTTTATAAAGTAGTTCTTGAATCAAACTTTATATAGTATTGTTTTTTTTATCTTAGTGTTTCTTCAGTAAAAAAAAAAAAAAAAAAAAAAAAAAATATAATATATATATATATTATCTAATCAGCTGATAAGCTGATGATAAGTTGGTTATGCTGATGGTGAAGAGAAGCAGAATAAGGGTTTTGTTAGTGGCTTAAGCCTGGGTTTATTGTGTTGCTGAGATTTAATTGTGTTGCTGGGATCTTATTGATTTAAGCTGGATCAGGTTATAAGTTAATTTCCATAAGTAGCTTATTTTATGGTCAAATGCTCATCTCATTTTAGTTTATTGATGAAGCGAAAAGTGTACCGCTTTTAAGGGGTCATTTAAGCCCGAAATCGTATTTATTTGATCAAATATTGCCCTAAATCGTTCCTTTTGTCATTTTAGGTACTTTTGAGGAGAAATCTGGAAAAGGAGGCATTTTGGACGTTTTTGGAGCATTAAAGTGAAGAAAACGACAAAGTCTCAAAATCGGCTGAAATTTACCTTTGACGGCGTCAGAATCATCTCCTGACGGCGTCATGCCTTGGCAAGAAAAGTGGGATGTGAAATTTACTCATGACGGGCCAGTGAGTTAGCATGAGAATTCTGACGGCGTCACGCTTTAACTAAATCAAGGGCGTCACGGCTTAAATCATAAGGGGACGGCGTCACGTTCAAGAGGTGAGGGCGTCAAGCCTTGATAGGCCAGAACGGATTTTGGAGAATTAAAGAGGGACGGCGTCAAGATGGTCATCCGAGAACCCTAAAAGCGGCGAGGTGACGGCGTCACAATCCATAAGGTGACGCCGTCAGATGCAAAAGTCTATATATAGTTTTCTAATTTTTTGTCATAAGGGAGAGCTTAGTGTGTGGAATTTTGGGATAAAACCCTAAGACGATTTTAGCTACTTTTTCAGGGCTTTTAGCCTTGAGATCTTCCATGTTTCATTGAAAGATAAGTTATCAATTAATCATTCAATATGTCTATGTGTTGTTTGATTCTATCTTATGCTTGTCTTTTGTTTAACATGTTAGGCTAATTTTATCTTGTGTTTGCTTAGATCTAATGAAACCTAGCTATTGATTATTGGTTGTTAGTGTGTTGTTAGTTGTATTGGATGATTGTTTATCTATGTTAGGCTTAAGAAAACTGGCTAACTTCCTATTCGGTAACTTGCTTGAACGTCTTAAGAAACATGAACCAAACGCGTACTAAAGGTTTTTATGGTTGTATTTAATGCACAAGCGAATTCTAGTGATCCCATGTTAGGAGCTTCCTAGCCGGCTCGACATAGGAGTGAAGTAGGAGCTTGTAGAGTTTGGGGAAGTAAGTACGCCACCCCACGAATGGTATTAAGGAATACACCCGTCATCCACGCAACTAATACACACTAATTAACCGGTAAAAGATAGTTAGGGAGTAAGGAAATCTAAGTAAACACATTTCTCTACACATAAGTTTCTCACCACTTTTCATTTTTGTTATTTTATTTTATTTGCATTTGTAGTAATTTGGGTTAGTTGACTAGCAACTAATTCCGCCCACTCCTTCAAAACCGAGATTTTACTTGCTTTCATAAAAATTATAAAAACATAAAAAGAATCTTCCTCAACCCTTAGACCTAATTAGAGTAGCCTTTCACACCTAACGAACACTATTCCCTGTGGAGAACGATCAATCCCCCGTACTTACCACTACACTATACTACATCGGTCAGGTACACTGCCTGGTGGGGTTGTAAGCCTCTTGAGATCCCTCGAGAGGTAAAACCTGTTGTAAGGTTACAAAACCACGCAATCAAGTTTTTGGCGCCGTTGCCGGGGAATAGTTATTGTTTAGGTTGAATTTTTATTTCTATTAGGTCTACTCACTAGATTCCTTTCTAGTGAGATTTTTTATTTTATTTTTCTAGGTTTTCTTTAGTCTATCTATTTTCTTCGTGTCTTTGTTCGTAACCATACCATCCGACATCATGGAAGATGGTAATATCCTTAACCCCCACAACCCACCACCACAACAACCACCACCACCTCCTAGAGCCCGTACTTTAGGAGAGTATTCCCGTCCTAGCCACCATGGCTATCGAAACACCATTGAGCTCACTCAAGGAGCCAATATCACACCCTTGCGATCCGACACCATCCGGTTGGTGCAAAGCGGATGCGCATTCCATGGACTTCGTTCTGAAGATCCTAATCAACATCTCAAGGACTTTCTTAAAATCGTTGATTCTATAGACCTTGATGTTGCCACTCGAGAGACGACCCGATTGCGTCTCTTCCAATTCTCTCTGCGGGACCAAGCTAGTCAGTGGCTAGAACGTCAACCCGCAGGATCCATCACCTCTTGGGATGATCTCCACCACTCGTTTCCTTGCTCAGTTTTTCCCACCGGGAAGAACTACCAAGCTAAGGAATGATATCTTGATGTTCCAACAACGTCAAGGCGAAACTCTCTACGAGGCATGGACTCGATTCAAGGACTTACTCCAAAAAGTCCCTCACCATGGCATAGAACTTTGGCTCCAAGTCCAAATCTTCTATGACCATATCAATCTCTCCACAAGGCAAACCATTGACCAATCGGCCGGTGGTAAGCTACGTGATCTAAGTGCGGAACAATCATGGGCTCTCCTAGAGGATCTTGCTCTTTATGACAACGAAAGTTGGAGTGATCCCCGTGATTTGAATAAAACGGTCAAGGCAATATCTTTGCCTTCGAACAATTCAAGCACTTCCGACCGTAGAATCATAGAACTTGAAGACCAAGTCAAGTTTCTCATGAAATCCTACGAGGCTCCTAAACCTTCAAGCCAAGTGAACAAAATCACTTCTTCGTGTAAATTATGTAGTGGTCCCCACGACACTCATGATTGCATGGAACTTCCCAAACAGGCTTTCAAAGAATTCGCATCCTCACGAATCGATAAGGCGGGAGATAAGTGGCTCGCCATTAATTATGGGCCCAAAAATTCCGAAGATGGGTATGAGGCATGGAAGAATAAGCCAAATTTTAGTTGGAACCAAACTCGTAGCGTATCATTCAATGACTCTACCCCACTCACCTGGTCTGAACATTATCCTCAGCGACACACGCATAAACAACAAAATCGCGAGGAATCACTGCAAAAATTTATTCTCTCTCAAGAAACACAGCTCTCCAAACTTGAGAATCAATTCAGACAACAGCAAGTTGATATGAACAACAAGGTTGATAACCTGTTAAAGGTTATCAATGATCGCCTTGCTGGCAGGTCAACTTGTGAGTTGGCACGAGTTAATGAGATCAAATCTGTTACGGTAACCCACCAAACACCCCCTCCTGTAAAAATCAAGCACCCTAGTAAACTCTTCAAATACATATCACAAAACGAAAAGGAAACAGGAGATACTCATACCCCTTCGAAACCTCTCCACTTCGTGAACACCATTACAACAATACCTGTTCCTAAACCAAATTTGGACCAACAAACAGCCAAGAATGTGGACAATGAAATGGAGGGTGAAGTTCCCGAAAAGAAACCCGAGGCGCCCGACGACTATCTAGACTCACCAAAGAACTCGAGTACAATAGAGGTGAGTGATGAGGAGGGCTCGGAAGAGGAATCCGAAATACCTCATGGGCTCGCAGGACTGCTAGACCGCCCCCTGGTAGAGGAACTTGAGAGGGGCACAGCAAGGTCGCCTATGGGATTCGGAGAGAGAATAGAGGATGGCGCTCCTAGGGTCTTTAAGATTTCTTGCACCACTAGGAAAAAGTTTATAAAAGATGCCTACATAAACCCCAACTCTTCTATAAGCGCAATATCCCTTTCTCTATATAATGAAGCCTTCACTGAACTAGTCAAATATGAAGGGTCTAATATCATCGGGGTAATAAGGAGGGTACCAATTGTGATAGAAAAGTTCCTCTTTCATATCGAGTTAACTGTAATTAATAACATGAACTCTATCATCAGCCCATCCTTAACTGGCCTTGTTCTAGGCAAACCATTCATAAAAGCAACGGGAGTGATACTCGATGAGGATGATAGGAGTGCATTATTTACCGATGGTGTCAGGAAAGTGATTTTTCGGGATGGCTGTGAAGAAGTGTATGAGTATCAACCATCAGCAAGTAGCAACACATGGGGGTTACACGGTAGAAGGCCTGGCCGAATTAAGCGACATGATCCAAATAATCTCAAAATACCTTGCATGATTGGTCACAAGCATTTTTATAATGTCTACATTGACACATGTTTACCCAAAAATGTGATGTCCTTGTTTCATTATAACAACATTTGCAGATGGGGGATGATTCATAAAGGGAAGGACGACATCGGCATAGATGATGATGTACAGGTGTCTGTAGGAAATATGACATTCACTATGAGCTTCGCAATCGTCGATAATATCGAAGAGTACATCGATCCCAGGTTATCACAAGTTGTTTTTGGGGCACCTTTTTGCCGGGCCACAAGCTTGGTTGTGGACGAGCTCAATGGGATCATGACTTTCACCGATGGGATTAGGGAAATCTCATACCAAACGCCTTACAAGATGAGAGAATTCAAGGAGAATGATTATAAAGGGCTCGATGGGTTAAGTTCCCAACTCGTGTTATGTGATGATGATGTGAGAAGGGGGTGTAAGGACACTTTTGACCTGTCAAGCGGATTCTTTAAGCACGATAAGGCACTTAGTTCTAAATACCGAAACAATCCTTTTGATCACGTGGACCCGAAATACCTTTACTATGAAAGTGATTCTGATAGAGGATCGAAGGAGAATGGCCTAGGAACCGTGACCGATGATGGAATCACGTAATGTACGTGACTTTGAGTCTAGCTACAAGACTCGTTAATAAAGAAAAGCGCTTCTTGGGAGGCAACCCAAGCTTTATTTTATTTATTTGCTTTGTGTGTTTATTTATTTGTTTGTTTGATTTTATTTGCTTCCGTATGTATGTTTAATTTTTATTATTATTGATTCATGTTCAAAAGTAATTTGTGAAAATGCTTTATTTTGTTTTTAACTTCGTCTTAACTACATATAAAGGTATTTTGCAAAAGATAAGTGTAAGGGAAATCTAAATCGGTTTATTAGAACACAAATGAACATGAATCATAATAATAATAAATTAATATACATATTCGTATTTGTTTAAGTCAAATGCTTGTATCGAGTCATAATGATGTTTTGCAGGATTTCCAGGAAGTAAGGTAAAGGTTTTTCCAGAAATTTTCCGGAAACTTAAAATGAAAATTTTTGTCAGGTCATTTCTGACGGCGTCAGGGTTTATAACCTGACGGCGTCAGATTTAATTTCCAGAAATTTTTGAAAGTTTTGTTTTCATAAAAAGTTTTTATAAAATCTCCAACTTATAATCTCCAGGAATCTGCAAAATTATCATTCCACAAGCATTATATCCTTATATATAGATTTTATCCCGCCGATGTTATGCAGGTTTTCGTGTTTGTTTTCTCAGGTTAACAGGTTATTTTGGACAAGGAAATGTTTATGGAACCAAGCTTATGGCGATGAATTAGTCATGGAGCTTCAACATTCTCTTTGGAGGAAGATTTAACCGTGTAATTTCACTATCCAACGAGCGAATCAGGGGAGTATTTGATTTCATTCTTTTACTTTATGCTTTTACATCTTGTTATTTGAACATTGGGGACAATGTTCATCTTAAGTGTAAGGGGAGGGTAAAAGTACGATTTTAGAGAATACAATTGCGCTTGATTTTTGTTTGTTTAATAGTAGATGTGTAATAAAACTGAGAGAAATACTTGTTAAGGTAATTTTAGTGCCAAATTTAAAATTTTTTACAACATATAGGAGTGAAACTTTGATCTTAATGAGCGTCTCACGGATAGGAGTTATATGACTAGCACAAAAACCGTACCACTAAAAAATTTTCCACCCCCAAATATGTGAGGTTCGCCCCTAGAATTGGTAGGAAAAGCATTTATGCTATGATGTGTGTACCGGTAGCACTTAGATTCTAGAACTTGCGTTAGGACCATTCCAAGGCCACAAGTGAGACTACATTCGTGTAGTTAGATTTACTACATGATAAGAGGCATTAGGATTAACCCATTGTTTTACACCTGTGTTTTTGTTATAATTACTTTGGCTACATTGGTCAAGTAATTCTCCCACACCCTTTGCGTTGTACTCATTTTTTAGTACACGATACCCCTAGTACACCCCTCAGAGCCTATCTTTTCGTTTCGACCTTTAAGCATTTTACTTAAAGGAAGAATTTGTTACACCCCACTAAAATGTACACCCAAATCGCCTTAGCCTACCTTGTATGCACTCATTTTTAGTGCATTATTGTTACAACATTTGTTTAAACCCAAGTTAATTATCTAGTTGATTACATGGTTGCTAAGTCGAGTCATATCCTTGTACATATTGTTTTGGGACGATTGGGACTCATGGGTAAAGTACTAGTGTAATGGAGTAATGGGGAAGAACATCATTTATTACCCCCATATGTGCTAAATGTTTTAAAAGTACTCCAAGTTTTTCAATTATCTTAATTCGAGTCATTAGATTAGTATTTGTAAAGTTATGTAAAAATTCAAGTGTAAGGGGAATGCAATGCCCCTATGATGTATTATTTTGGATGGTAGGGCAAAAGTGTATGCAAAAAAAAAAAAAAAAAAAAAAAAAAAAAAAAAAAAAAAAAAAAATCGAAAAATCAAGAAAAATACAAAAAAAATGAGAAAATGAAAAATAGAAAAAACATACGGACTACCATCCCGTTTTATTTTATGTTTGTTTTATGTTTTTGTTATTTTGTTATTTCGTTTCTAGCTTAAGATCGAGTCTAGTCTTGGCTTAGCAACATTGTATAGTACATGTAATTGACCAAGATTTTTAACTCGCCACCAGTAAAATATCCTTTATCCAACCAAACCGTGTTTTCCTTTTCCCTACACCTAACATTACAACCCATTTAAAAGCCCTCTTTGATAGTTTATCTTTGGTGCTTACGCCTAGTGGAGGAGGTTTTCGATCCTTTCCCAAGCCTATGGTAATCTATTTGCTATGACAGGTAGTGAGAGATATTTTCCGTTTTCATTTATGAGATTTATTTTGATGACACTTGAGAGATGTGAGTATCTAAACACTACTTGTGAGGTGCTAGTATGTAATCTCCGTGCTTATTATGATTGAAGTGGAACGATTATTTGTTGTAATTACTTTTATGTTAGCATTAAATGACCCCTAACTTGTATTTTGATTAGAATAAAAGCGCATTTGCTTGAGGACAAGCAAATCTCAAGTGTAAGGGTATTTGATGAAGCGAAAAGTGTACCGCTTTTAAGGGGTCATTTAAGCCCGAAATCGTATTTATTTGATCAAATATTGCCCTAAATCGTTCCTTTTGTCATTTTAGGTACTTTTGAGGAGAAATCTGGAAAAGGAGGCATTTTGGACGTTTTTGGAGCATTAAAGTGAAGAAAACGACAAAGTCTCAAAATCGGCTGAAATTTACCTTTGACGGCGTCAGAATCATCTCCTGACGGCGTCATGCCTTGGCAAGAAAAGTGGGATGTGAAATTTACTCATGACGGGCCAGTGAGTTAGCATGAGAATTCTGACGGCGTCACGCTTTAACTAAATCAAGGGCGTCACGGCTTAAATCATAAGGGGACGGCGTCACGTTCAAGAGGTGAGGGCGTCAAGCCTTGATAGGCCAGAACGGATTTTGGAGAATTAAAGAGGGACGGCGTCAAGATGGTCATCCGAGAACCCTAAAAGCGGCGAGGTGACGGCGTCACAATCCATAAGGTGACGCCGTCAGATGCAAAAGTCTATATATAGTTTTCTAATTTTTTGTCATAAGGGAGAGCTTAGTGTGTGGAATTTTGGGATAAAACCCTAAGACGATTTTAGCTACTTTTTCAGGGCTTTTAGCCTTGAGATCTTCCATGTTTCATTGAAAGATAAGTTATCAATTAATCATTCAATATGTCTATGTGTTGTTTGATTCTATCTTATGCTTGTCTTTTGTTTAACATGTTAGGCTAATTTTATCTTGTGTTTGCTTAGATCTAATGAAACCTAGCTATTGATTATTGGTTGTTAGTGTGTTGTTAGTTGTATTGGATGATTGTTTATCTATGTTAGGCTTAAGAAAACTGGCTAACTTCCTATTCGGTAACTTGCTTGAACGTCTTAAGAAACATGAACCAAACGCGTACTAAAGGTTTTTATGGTTGTATTTAATGCACAAGCGAATTCTAGTGATCCCATGTTAGGAGCTTCCTAGCCGGCTCGACATAGGAGTGAAGTAGGAGCTTGTAGAGTTTGGGGAAGTAAGTACGCCACCCCACGAATGGTATTAAGGAATACACCCGTCATCCACGCAACTAATACACACTAATTAACCGGTAAAAGATAGTTAGGGAGTAAGGAAATCTAAGTAAACACATTTCTCTACACATAAGTTTCTCACCACTTTTCATTTTTGTTATTTTATTTTATTTGCATTTGTAGTAATTTGGGTTAGTTGACTAGCAACTAATTCCGCCCACTCCTTCAAAACCGAGATTTTACTTGCTTTCATAAAAATTATAAAAACATAAAAAGAATCTTCCTCAACCCTTAGACCTAATTAGAGTAGCCTTTCACACCTAACGAACACTATTCCCTGTGGAGAACGATCAATCCCCCGTACTTACCACTACACTATACTACATCGGTCAGGTACACTGCCTGGTGGGGTTGTAAGCCTCTTGAGATCCCTCGAGAGGTAAAACCTGTTGTAAGGTTACAAAACCACGCAATCATTTATGTACTTATGTTTTCTGCATTTACTTTAGTGCTAAGAGTATATGAGATTTAGAAATTTAATCTAAGAATAGGATAAGTAAGTTGATAAGCTTTTTTTTTTTTAAGGGATTGTTTTTGGTTAAATAGCAGCTGAGCTTATTAGAATTACATAGCGGCAATTTTTGAGGTTAATCTAAATAGTTTAAAAGAAGTTTGCAAAGTCTGATTTAGTTTCAGAGTTGAATTACAATTGCAATTTTTGAGTTGATTTAGTTTTAGTTTTAGAGTTGATTTAGTTGATTTAGTTTAAAAAATAGTGCAGCAGACTCTTTTTCTTTTGGCTACTGATTTAGGCTCGAAAAAGCTTCCCGAGAAGCTTGGAGATCCTGGAAGGTTTCTACTACCTTGTGTCTTTCCAGGAATGGTTGAATGCTATGCCTTGGCCGATCTTGGTGCAAGCATCAACCTGATGCCTAAATCAGTATGGAAGAAACTTTCTCTTCCTGAACTTACTCCTACCTGCATGACTCTTGAGCTTGCAGATCGTTCAATATCTCGTCCACTCGGCATTGCTGAGGACGTATTTGTGAAAGTAGGAAAGTTCCATTTTCCAGCTGACTTTGTGGTTGTTGATTTCGATGCTGATCCTAGAGTTCCTCTCATTCTTGGAAGAGGATTCCTGAGAACGGGCCGTGCTCTCATAGATGTATTTGAGCATGAAATCACATTACGTGTGGGTCATGAAGCTGTTACCTTTAACCTCGATCAAACTTCGAGGTACTCCTCAAATTACGATTCTGAATCGGTTAACCGAATCGATGTCATTGATATTGTTTCAGAGGAGTACTCTCAAGAGTTTCTTGGTTATTCTCATAATTCTGTGAGTGGGGATACCACCACATCTTCTTTACCTGGCATTTTCGACTCTTCCCCTTCTCTCACTCCGTTTGAGGGAAGTGATTTCAATCTGGAAGAGATCGATGATTTTCTCAAATGTGATTCATTCCTAGAGGGGATTGATGACGCTGAGATTGATCTGGAGGGAGATATTCTTCTTCTTGAGACATTGTTAAATCAGGACAATTCTCCTCCACTCCCTCCCGTTGAACTTCATAATGAGGAAATCAAATCAGTTGAGAAAACTGATGAATTTCCTGAGGTCGAACTCAAAGACTTACCACCTCATCTTGAGTACGCATTTTTGGAGGGTGATGATAAATTACCCGTCATTATTGCTAAAGATTTAAGTGATGAGGAAAAGACTGCTCTCATAAAGGTCTTGAAGTCACACAAGCAAGCAATTGCTTGGAAACTCTCCGACATAAAGGGTATTGACCCTGAATTTTGTACTCACAAGATTTTAATGGAGGATGACTTTAAACCAGCAGTCCAACATCAAAGAAGGGTGAATCCTAAAATCCACGATGTTATCAAACAGGAGGTTCTCAAACTTCTTGATGCAGGATTGATTTATCCCATCTCTGATAGTCCTTGGGTTAGTCCCATTCACTGTGTTCCAAAAAAGGGTGGCATGACTGTTGTCACAAATGATGAAAATGAGTTGATTCCAACTCGATTGGTTACGGGGTGGCGTGTTTGCATTGACTATCGTAAGTTAAATGATGCCACCCGTAAAGACCATTTTCCTCTACCTTTTATGGATCAGATGCTTGAGAGATTAGCAGGGAACGAGTACTATTGTTTCCTTGATGGTTTCTCGGGTTACTTCCAAATTCCCATTGATCCACAAGATCAAGAAAAGACTACCTTCACGTGCCCTTATGGAACCTTTGCTTATAAACGTATGCCTTTCGGCTTATGTAATGCTCCAGGCACGTTCCAGAGGTGTATGATGGCTATATTTACCGACATGATCGGTAAAACAATGGAGGTCTTTATGGATGACTTCTCGGTCATTGGGGATTCGTTCCAAGCATGTCTCTCCAATTTAGAAAACATGTTGAAAAGGTGTAAAGACACCAATCTTTGTCTAAATTGGGAGAAAAGTCATTTTATGGTCAGAGAGGGCATTGTCCTCGGCCATAAGATATCAAAGAACGGGATTGAGGTTGACAGAGCTAAAGTTGATGTCATTGGTAAATTACCTCATCCCACTACCGTCAAAGGTATTAGGAGTTTTCTGGGTCATGCCGGTTTCTATCGTAGATTCATACAAGATTTTTCTAAAATCGCCCGGCCTATGACTCATCTCCTTGAAAAGGATGCTCCTTTTATCTTCTCACCAGAGTGCATCAAAGCTTTTGACATATTAAAGAAAAAGCTTACTGAGGCACCCATTCTAGTTGCCCCCGACTGGGATTTTCCCTTTGAGCTCATGTGCGATGCAAGTGATTTTGCTATCGGTGCAGTCCTGGGGCAACGAAAAGCCAAACATTTTCAGCCTATCCACTATGCAAGTAAAACTATGACTGAAGCTCAAACTCATTACACCACTACAGAAAAAGAATTATTGGCTGTGGTGTATGCCTTTGAGAAGTTTCGGCCATATTTGATCTTGACAAAATGTGTAGTGTATACGGATCACTCGGCTCTCAAATATCTCTTTGCAAAACAAGATGCAAAGCCGAGATTACTCCGTTGGGTTCTCCTCCTGCAAGAATTTGATATCATTATACGTGATAAAAAAGGAGCAGAGAACCTAGCTGCTGATCATTTATCCCGATTAGAGAACCCACACCAAGATGTTTTCGAGAAAAAGGAAATAAATGAAACATTTCCTCTCGAGACACTCAATGCGGTTACTTTTCGAGGAGATTCTACTACCCCATGGTTTGCCGACTTCGCAAATTACCATGCGGGTAACTTCATAATGAAAGGGATGTCGACCCAACAGAAGAATAAATTCTTCAAGGATGTTAAACATTATTTTTGGGACGACCCCTATTTGTTCAAAATCTGTGCGGATCAAGTCATCCGACGGTGTGTGTACGGACAGGAAGCTATTGACATTCTCAAAGCTTGCCATGCTGGACCCACGGGGGGCCATCATAGTCCAAACTACACCGCCAAAAAGGTGTTTGATTCCGGCTTTTATTGGCCCACGATCTATAAGGATGCCCAAGATCTCATAAAAACTTGTGAAGCTTGTCAGCGTCACGGAAATATTTCACAACGAAATGAAATGCCACAAAATGCAATTCAAGTCTGTGAAATCTTTGATGTCTGGGGCATTGACTTTATGGGGCCATTTCCATCATCTCGAGGAAACAAATACATTCTCGTGGCTGTTGACTATTTGTCAAAATGGGTTGAAGCAAAAGCTTTACCCACTAATGATGCCCGAGTAGTTGTAAAATTCCTAAAAGCTCTTTTTGCCCGTTTTGGAACTCCACGTGCTATAATCAGTGATCGTGGTACGCATTTCTATAATGACAAATTTGATAAAGTCATGCAAAAGTATGGTGTAACTCACCGACTTTCTACTGCATATCACCCACAAACAAGTGGGCAAGTTGAAGTTTCAAATCGGGGGATTAAAAGAATCTTAGAAAGGACTGTAGGAGAAAATCGTGCATCCTGGTCGGATAAATTGGATGATGCACTATGGGCCTTTCGTACAGCTTACAAAACACCCATCGGGTGTACACCTTACAAGCTTGTGTACGGAAAGGCATGTCATCTTCCGATCGAATTAGAGCACAAAGCCTACTGGGCCTTGAAACATGCTAATTTTGACCTTCAAACTGCGGGTGATCACCGTAAAGTTCAAATGAATGAACTAAATGAACTGCGTGATCAATCTTACGAGAACTCTTTAATCTATAAAGAAAAGACAAAGAAGATTCATGACTCTAAAATCAAGAACCGCGTTTTCAACGTTGGTGATCGAGTCCTTCTTTTCAATTCAAGATTGAAGATTTTCTCGGGAAAACTCAAATCCCGTTGGTCTGGTCCATTCACGGTTACAAAAGTTTATCCATATGGTACCATTGAGTTATCTCAAAATGACGGACCAAATTTCAAAGTGAATGGTCATCGATTAAAACACTACTTTGGAGAGGACATACCATTCATGGTTGTCCCGGATCTTCAAAATTTCCCCATGAACCAATGAATGCGGGGATCGAGTCAAGCTAGTGACTCGGTGATCAAAAACATTAGCAAAACATGGGTTCTCACCCGTGTCTCTGTTTTCTTTCTCTTTTCTACCACCTAGTGTGGGGGAGATGGTCTCTTCCACTTACTTCCCCGTAGACTTTTAAAATGCTTTTTCTCCCGGGCTGTTCAGGAACACTTTATTATAGTTGGCCGTTCACAAGCGGTTAGCTTGCGTGATAAACCTGACTGTTCGGGAGGAATCAACTTAATTCGGGGTCGAGTCAAGCTAGTGACTCGGTGATAAAAAACATTAGCCCCCACCATATGGGTTTTCACCCATATTTCTGACTTCTTTCTATTTTCTACCATCTAAGTGTGGGGAGATGCCCCACAGGTTGTATATATGTAAATAATTCAAAAAAAAAAAAAAAAAAAAAAAAAAAAAAAAAAAAGAGGGAATTTGCATGCCTTAACGGCTTAAATGCAAATTAAATAAAAATAAAATAAATATGTATATAAAAATAATGGCTATTCAGTATTTCCCTTTTACGTTCTAAGTATTGGTTTAACAGCCGGTTCTTTGAATATTGAGGGCAATATTCAGTTCTAAGTGTGGGGGGGAAATTCTAGCGAATTTTATCAAATGTATCATCTAGCACCCCCATTTTTAGCCAAAATTAAAATTTTTTTTCTCACTTAGAACGCGATAAATGGTTATCAGTCCGCCATGTCTAACCCACATAAGGATTGGCTAATCCCGGAGCAAACGGCTCTGGGTAAAGATATATCAAATCCGTTTATGGCTTGCAATTTGCCAAAAATTGTATGGTTCTCGACTCACCATATCTTTAATTAGTGAAGAGTTGGCTAGCCCGCAAGGTTATGGCTTGTGGTAAAGGCTTTGGAATACCATAATTGGTAATCAGCTCACCAAAGATAATAGTTGTAATTTATCTAAGAGCTGGCTAGTCCAGAAGCAAACGGCTTCTGGTAAAGACAAATCAAACCCGTTGAAAGCTGATGGTTTGCTCAAAATCATTTGGTTATCATTGTGCCAAAGTATCACATACTAAAACAATGGCTAGTCCAGAAGCAAACGGCTTCTGGTAAAGACAAACCAAAACCGTTTACAGCTGGTGATTTGCTCAAAATCACATGGTTATCAGTGTACCATAGTTCTTACTTGAGCTAAAACATTTGGCTACTCCAGAGGTGATGGCTTTTGGTAAAGAGTCTTTCAAATCCATTAAATCTTCATAAAATATTGCTAGGGACTAGCAATAGTTTAGTGTGGGGGATTGATGAGTGTGTAAATACTCATCATTTCTTTCACATTTGAGCTACAGAAACAGTCAAAAACACTTTAAAAAGTCTAAAAATGTATAAAAATATCATCTGACTGTGTTTTTATAAGTTTCAGGGAAAAACAAACAATAAATGGCATAATTTGCATTTTAGTCCCTGAACTTTCATAATTTGGCAAATCTAGTCCCTAGAATCTAAAAAAGTGGAATTTTATCATTCAAGGTCCCTAAAATAATCTTAATTGTCAAATTTGGTCCTTGAATGATTGTTTGGGCAAAAATTACAAAAAGGTCCCTCAACTTTGAAAAGTGTCAAAAATGGTCCCTGGGTTATTTAAAATGGAAAATTAATAATTATAACCCTTGTACTATTCCAATATGGCATAATTGGTCCTTGTGTTAACATTGAAATTGTTACAGGTTCAGCCCCTCTACTTTGCAGAAATTACAAAATGGTCCTTGTGATTTATCTAAAAACCAACCGGACCTAAAATTAAATAAACAAACCAACCCACCCTTTTTATTAAATAACCCAACCCACTATTATCTAAACCCAACCCACAATCCCTTTCCTGGCCCAACACAACCCCAGCCCAACACCCTTTTTAAATAAAACGGGGTTTGACCCCAGTCAAACTCCTAAAAACCGCCAACACTGTTCACCCTCCACCTCCACCTCTGAAACACCAAAACCAGGGTGGTTTTTAGCCACCTTTCACTTCCAACTCATCACCCTAGTCACTAATCTCTCCCCTCCACCTCCACAAACACCCAAAACTCATTAATTAAAATAACCTGCTTATGACTTTTTCCCGCCAAAATTGCCAAGTGGTCGAATCTGATGAATTCTTGGAAATCAATGGCTCAGGTGAAGTGGGATATGCTCAGAGATGTCGACTAAGGGATAATAGTCTATAAAGAAAGAAGAAAAAGGAAGTGAGAGATCTATCTAGTGTAATTTTAGTTATTTAGTGTCGAATTAGTTAAATTTAAATTCTCAGTGTAATTTTAATCTTTCAAGTGTTGTTTTTAGTTGTTCCAGTGTAATACAAATCTTTTCCAATAATTAATTTCAAGTCTTCAGTTCAATCTTAGTTTATGCATTTTTCTCAAATTCAAAAATCTCATGTATAATTGAATGTTGTTGTTAGTGTTGTTTCTGGACTTCATAGGTTCATATAAGCTCCTAAATAGCTTTAAAAGCTATTAGTAATCCTTAAAATCAGTTAGTAATAAGAAAATCAAAAATACAAAAACAAGTCAAAGAAAGTCAACAATTGATGATCATGGAGTTTATTGCTGGAGCAGGGTAAATATTGGATTGCCCTGGGTTAGTGAACCTGAGGAGGTTCTTTAGGAATGATCTTTGGTTCTTGTTCTTTGTTCTAAGCTGGAAAGCAGTTTGTAAGCCTAAATCTTAATTTTTGCTTTTTACTGTACAAGTGCTAGTTAACTGCTTATCTCTGTGTCTTTATGCTTATTTGGTGTATGTTAGTTGATATATTGCTTTATGTTGCTTGTTTGTTCATTAGAATCCATGGTTGCTCTATTTCTCATTTTCACTGTTAAAATAGCTTGTTCTTAATTCATAGGTATTTGTTGTTAGTATTGATGTTTATGTGTTCATTTCAGCTTATTATGTCATGTTATGTCCTTATAAATCAGTATTATGGTCTAGCTCAGCCTTATGTAGTGAAAATCAAAAATCAGTCATATTAAAGGGTTGTTTGGATTTGCTGATCTTTGTGGCATTCAGGTAGTTTTTGTTGTTGTTGTTTGTTGAGACAAGTCATAATAGGTATTAATAGGACATATAAGTCATAAAATCCAGTAGTAATTAGTTAAAAAGTCAAAATCTTCTTTCAATCTTTTGATCTCAGTTGACTGTTAGGATTTGATTGACCATAATCATTCAAATCTTGTCACAAGTTGTTAAAATAGCTTTATTCAGTCTTATTATAGCTTAATACAACTTATTCAATCAGTAGTGATCATCCAAATTTCAAGAAAGTCAAAATTTCAAGTTTACATAAAAAGTCAAATCCACAGCAGACCTATGGTTCTGAGTTGCTGATCTAGGCATCAATTGGACCTCAATTGGTCAAATTGTGATAGGGCTTTTGGTGTTTTTGCACACTCAGTAGTGCTGAGAACATTTTGCCCCCATAATATTGTGTTTCCATAGCTTATTTAACAGCTTTAAGCTGCCTGCAAGTTTGCTTGTTTCCTGAGTTTTCTGTGTAAGAATCCACAACAGTCAATTTCTTAACCTGTTTAATCTCTTGTTGTTATTTGTGTTTTTTAGTTGATTTGTGGTTATTTTAGTATATTAGCCTGTTCCTGAACTTTTGGCAACTTTATTTGCTTTTTAGCTTATTTTGTGCTTATAAGCAAACTGCTTATTAGCCCAAATCAGTCCATCAGCCTTAGACAAGTTCCAATTTTAATTTTCCTAGCCTTTTAATATTAATTTAGACTTAACTTAAATTTTTCAGATTTTTCCTAAGTTATTTAGTATTTTTAATCATTTTAATTAGTTTAAAATAGTAATTAAATCATAATAAATAGAAAAAGAATCAGAAAAATATAAATCCAATTTTCATAATTTTCTTTTGTCATTTTTAATCTAGGAAAAATATAAAAATATTTTTAGGACTTAAGAAAATCAAAAATAGAAATAAAGTGATAGCTTCTATTTAATAGAATTTATCTTTTTAAATTTTAATTAAGTAAATTTCATTTTTATAATTTTCTTAGCCTCTTGTACTTATTTAATAATTATATAAAAAGTTTCAGAATTTTCTTTGCTTATTTAGTATTTATTAGAATTTAAAATAGTTAAAAAGTGTTTAAAATAATAATTAATTAATAATAATTAGATAAAAAGTGTAATAAATATAATTTCAGTTTTAAAATAAGTTTTATAATATTTTAGATTTATCTAAGTGATAATTTCATTTTTCTAGGTTTATTTCTTATTTTCTCATTTTTTAGATAATTATTTAATAGTTAAAAATAGTTTTTAATTAATAATAATTAATTAATAAGTCAAATTAATAATTTTCTTTTTCCAATAATTTTCTTTTATTATTAGGGTTGTAAAAATATAAATTTCATATCCGTAGGCTTTTTATTTCTTAAATCTCACTTTTTATTTCGTACGTTTACGTTTATTTAAATTTAAACGTACGTTTTTAGGTTTTTATACGTTTCTAGTTAACTTGTTTTCACATTCTTGTTATATAGCTTGGTTAAAGCTATTTTCTTATCTCATTAGTGTAATCAAAATCATAATCCCTTTTCTGTTCAATAACACTTGATCACGATCCGTTTTTAAGCACAATTTCGCATCTCGCTGGGACTTAAACGACCCGGGGATAAAACTATACTCCTTGGATAATTGCATTGTGTTCTTGATTAGTTTGACTTTGTTTGACCACATCCGTGGTTGATTTAAGTTGACTGTTTCGGAGCCAATCAGTTCTTGTGGCATTTTCATTTTCATTTCAGTTCATCTTCATTCCCTTAGCTTATTTCAGAATTCCTTTAGTTGATTTGTGGCTTAACAGCCCTTTTTCCTTCCCAAGCTTAGCTCATCCCTTCTAAGTCCACTGATCAGCTTTAATAAAATGTTTCTTAGCTTATTTGAAGTTTCTTAAAGTTGTTTCAGTTATAAAATATGCTCATAATCTAGGGTTTAATAAGTTGTAAAAAGAAAAAAATAAAAAAAATAAAGTTTTGCAAAAAGGGGTGTGAGTGAGATTCGAACCTGGAACCTTTAGGATAGCATGCTTGCGCCTCACCCCACACCTCATAACCAGATGCACCAAGTTATGCTTGGTGTAATCTTTGCCTAATTTAATTCTTATAGTAGTTTTTCCCATTTAGCCTAAATCTGCTTATCCGCTTATTTCGTAGTTTATTTGGATAGCTTTTTCAGTTTTTATATTTTTCCTAGATTAATATTAGCCTTATAGATTTTCTGGTAATTTTTGAGAATTTTTACTTTTCGTTTGCTATTTTTCTCGAATTTAATTAGTTTAAACAGTTTTTAATTCATAATAAAAAATATAAAAATCAGAAAAATATAAATCTTTTTTTTTCTAAAATTTTCTTTTGTCATATAGATCCTAGAAAAAATAGATTTGTACCCGTAGAGTTTAAATTTCTAAGATTTGACGTTTTAGGCTCGGGTTTTCCCGGTTTAAGCACGTTATTAGATTTTCTTTACGTTTTTGGCCTTAAGTGTTTTAAATTCATATTTGCCTTAGTTAATTAACTGTTGTTTAGATTATATTTCATATTTTAGTTTATAAAATCCAAAAATCTCTTTGCTTCCACTATTCATCACACGAATCACAATCCCGATCTCACAAATTCCATTCACCCTTCATCGGGGATAACGACCCGGGTTTACATATTTCCTTTGTAAATCCTTGGAGAAATTTACACATTGATTCCAGCGAATCAAATTTTGGCGCCGCTGCCGGGGAAGGCTAAAGCGAATTATTTAATTTCGCGATTCGTGTTTTGAAAACCCTTCTTTGTGAAGTTTTCAGTATTTTTGTGAATATTTTCAAAAAAAAAAAAAAAAAAAAAAAAAAATCATCATAAAAATCACCATTAACACTTTTCCTAAAGTGTTTACAATACCATAAAAATATCCAACAAAACAAATCGTAATTAATTGTTTTCGGATTATCTTGAAATTACAACCTATACAAGTGGTTTAAGGATGGTTTGACATTAAATTGACAAACCGAAAGAGGCGGGTTTTTAATCAGCTTTCGGGCGGACCTTTGCTTCTCCGCCACTCTGCGAGTAGTTTTGAGAGAAACGAATTTTGGTTGACGAATCGATCCCAAAAATATTGTGTAATCTTTCTTTAAAATAAAAATCCAAAAATAATCTTCTCATCCCTTTTATCCGTTTAATTCTTATGTCGTCACCTGGCTATCACTGTTTTCATTGTAAAGGACCAGTGGGTGATAATCTTCGTTGTTCAAAGTGTTCGTGTGAGCGGTGTGGAAATAATGCACCAAACGGATCTTGTTATTGGTGTGAATTATCCGTTAAATCCAATCCTAATTCCATCGACAATTCTCAAGTTTTTTCCGACTACCCTCCACAATCCCAACCATCTCCGATCGATCAGCAAAATTGCTTTAATTGTGGAGATCCATTGGGAAATAATACACTTTGTGAATGATGTTTTTGCAAAGAATGTGGGTTTACTCATAGACTTTGCATGTGTTGCACGTCTGAAATCGGAAATACATTTTCTTATCAAAATTTTCAAAACGATTTCGACTCCCCTCCTCAGAATTCATTTGGGCAAGAACCGTGCTATCAAAACTTCATTGATACATCGTTTCAGAATGTGCCAAATGATCTTTGTGCTAATTGTGGAGGTCCTCACCAAAGTTTTGAGTGTCAAGCAAGTAACATGCTTGTCTATGAGCAGGTTTCTTGTAACAGTCAAAATCTCGGTTATGACCAATATCCATATACTTCTATGAATCAACCACAACAATCATACTGTTGTGAGTACTGTGGAGGTCTGCATTATAGCTCTGATTGTCAAATAAGGGACTCGCTTGTCTATGAGCATGGCCTTTTTAACAAATACGACTATTCTTATCATGACCAACCTCCACAGTGTAAAACGATTCAAGCACAACCTCAGCCAATTCCTCAAGAATTATTCCAAGAAATTCAAGATGAAAGGAATAAACTCCAGGAGTTGTTTTTCGAAGATGTATTCCAAAAACTTCAAGATGTGAGGGATACACTTAATGAATTGGCTGTTAAACATGCCCAAGATGATCGTCATGGTAAATCTATGGAAGATTTACTCACCGAAGAACGAGCAGCACAAAGGCGTTTCTTATTTAATAAGGCTGCCATGCTCGATGACGAAGATGAAGACGACGAGGAGAGTACTATTCCTTTGAGCGATATCATTTCTCAACTCCCTCAGTCTATTGCAATCACATCATTCTTTCCAACTTTGGATCCCAAGGACTCTCTTATTATGGGGGATGAGCATCTTAGCACTATTCCTGAAAAGGAATCGGACGAATTCATAAAGTCTAGTGCTGAGAACCTTATCCCAATCCCAAGTGAGTCTGAGGATGTATCCAACAGTGAAAGTGATGGTTCTTTTCGTAGTGATCATCCTCTTGACACTACTGATGATTTTTCCGGGACGTTTTCTAACCCTCTTTTCAATTTCAAAGATGATTTTTCCTCTAGTGATGACGAATCACTTTCTGATGAGAACGTTCAAAAAGAAAGTCTCAAAATCTATTCGAATTCTCTTTTTGAATTTGATGACGAGTACTTTTCTAGCAACATAAATCCTATCTTTGATGAAGAGTTAGAAATCAATGAGGTCAAGGACTCTATTACTCATAAACTTGATGATGTGACCTCAATTTTTAATCCCGATATTGATAAGGACAATCTTTCTCCGACATATGTGACATTTCCTTCTGAGGATAGCCATTATATTGACTTCACATATGTCGTTCGAGTTTTTCTACCTTTCTTCTCATATAAGGTAGCTTGTCCTTTCCTTCACTCGTTTGGGAGTGAAGACAAAGTTTTTGACCCCGACATCTCCATTTATCATTCTTTTGAGCCGGATGTATCTCATCGGAGTGGAACTTTCAAGAACTTCAATGTTTATTCAAACATTTCGAATGAAAGTCCGATGGAGATTTTCTTTTCCACATGCTTCCCCAAGAACAAATGAATTCGGGGTCGAGTCAAGCTAGTGACTCGGTTAACAAAAACATTAGCACCACATGGGTGACTACCCATGTTTCTGACTTCTTTCTATTTTATGACACTAAGTGTGGGGGGATTCCTCTACTGTGCTTTGTTTGTGTGTTGTTTACCCTTGTTTGCAGGTTTCTCTTAGATCGTGATGATTGATGTGCCTGTTTTCAATCCAGCCGCCCAATATCCGATCTTTTTGCTAACGATTATCTAGGGATATCTTTTTAATCCTGTTTGTGAAAAGTGAGATTTCTGTCACACACTTGGCTATTAGTATTACCTTTTTACGTTCTAAGTGTCGGCATAATAGCCGGTACTTTGAATATTGAGGGCAATATTCAATTCTAAGTGTGGGGGGGAATTCTCGCGAATTTTGTCACATTTGTACCCTCTAGTGCCCTAGTACCCCCGTTTTGGCCAAAATTTTAAAATTTTTTTCGTTTTTACATAAGAAATTGCAATAAAAAAATAATAAAAAAAGAAGTGTTTAGTCTTGATTAGGTTAGAACAAAGGGAATCCCGACTCTGCCAGAGTGTTGATCTAGCTGCTCCCTTAACGGTTAGACTAAGGTTTTACAAAATGTGCAAATGAAATGCTAAGCGTAGAATAGTTGGTTTTCTTTAGAGCTTATATAAGTAATCTATGGCTTTTCCTCCCAGGAAATAACTAATCTGACTTAATAAGTGCTTATTTTCAAACATTTGAACATACAAAATCATTTGCTAGGATTCCTGGACACACGGTTAAGGTGGTTAAACCTTGTGACTTTGTGTGTATGATATGTTGTGTTAATATGATTAAGTGCGCGGAATTCACTCAACCAAACTTAGAAGGTTGTGTATGTTATGGAAATGGAATTGTTATGTTTGTTAGTTAGCAATGAACACATAAAGATTATCACCAAACGATTCAATATTATTAATGATAATAATATGAGTGATCTTGAAATATCACTAGGGTTACAACCTTGAATCTTAAGTTTTTCTAACTTATGATATTCTTGTGTTTGTTCTTATCTAACAGTTATGAGTTCTTGCAATAACACATATGCATGGACATTTTTACAACTATTTTAAAACACAAGTCTAAGATCTCTTTTATAGTCCAAGAGATCTATTATAATATTGCTTAAAGTCTTAGCCGACTTACTTTATTAACTTATCTCTTGAGTGTGTCAGTACATAAGATACAACATGTATCTGTGTACACAACTTGTTAACTAAGCACATGGGGTAAGATATTATCTACCGTATATTGTTGACCAAAATACAAATAATATCTTTTCATACTTATCCACTTAGCAGCAGAATGTTCATTAGCAGCAGCAATGAGTTATCGCTTAGCAGCAAGAACAAGTATAATAGCAGCAGGATCAACAACAGCAGAATGCTAAGCCTAGCAGCAGAATCATTTATCACTAGCAGCAGGATCAAATGTTCTAGCAGCAGGAACAAACATTAGCAGCAGGAACCAAATGCACTAGCAGCAGAATCACACTTGGAGTATTTCTTAGAATAGAACCCGATATTAACCTTCTTGAATATTTAATTCCCAACAATCCTCCCCTAAACATGTGAATCGATTTCAACATGTTTCTGAATTAAATTATGGATTGTGAAGATCTTTCAAACACTTCTGTTCTTCAAGATTGAATATCTTCTTAGTAATTCATCTGCTTTGTTATTTGACTTTAACAATATCAACACATTGCTCCAATCTTGGACTAAAAGATGGTGCAATTTCCTTGGATGAGGACTTGTGAAGATCTTTCAAACACTTCATAGTCAGACCCTTGATCTGAACTTTCTTCAATTCTGAACTCATCTGCTTTCTTTGACTTTAACAATATCAACACATTGAACCAATCTTGGACTAAAAGATGGTGCAATTTCCTTGGATGGAGGAATTATAAGAGGCAATGATGCTGTGTATCTTGGATGCTTGTTTCAACAAGTGAAATCATCTATCAACATGTCTTTGAAGTGAAATTGAAACTTTTCTTCGTTTGACCTAGATAGAACTTTCTCCTTTGGAATGTTCTTGTCATTTTCAACCTCCTCATCATCTTGTATGCTCTTGTCTTCTCCTTCCATAATTGGTTTGTCTTCCTTTTCTTGGGCTTTTATTTCCTCCCTTGAGATTGTTACCTCCCCTGAAGCAAATAAACTTTTGTTTCCTCCCCTTGTTTGGAAGATCTCACTATGTACCAAAATATATCTTTCCTTTATCATCTGATCCATCATATAGAACTTGTTGTCAGACAATGTTGTACATGAAGCCATCAATTCCTTAAGAGTTTAAGTTACTGCCCTCATCACTTCTAGGTGTGTTAACTCCTATGAGAGGTGAATCAGTGGACATTTGATTCATGATCCATAAATGGATGGTTTTTGTGAATCTCTTGAAAATCCTTGTTTAAGAAATCATTTGACTTAGTAGTATGTTCATGATTTTAGAATTGAAAAATCATACTACTTTCAACCATTTTGAAGGGATCAAGTGTATAACAGACACTTAATCAAAATTTCGGTTTAAAGCAACCTCTGGTTGTGTGAGAACCAATGTTTTCAGTTATAAATAACTGCCTGTGTGCAGATAAACTCATTCAAAGAGCTTTCCTGACAGGGTTTCCAGCTCATAGTAATTGTTACCTCTAACACAAGTGTTAGATTCACTTTTACTAGCTGTTCTTTCTATCAGATGTCCTCAGACTTGCACATTATACTTAAAAGTATAAAATGATAGAAAGTGAGTTGTATCAGTTACTATCTAATCAACTAAGTCATCAATTCAATGTGAAATATCATAACTAAGTTTCAAGAAAGTAGTTTTAAGGAGTTTTAAATTCCCAAACTCAGTCCATCATAAACCTATTATGTAGCAACTAAAATTCTCAATTCTGCTGCTTCCATTTCACTTGAAACATCCTTTGTGTTCACATATTCATACCTGAAATTGTTAGTCTAAAACCAAAAGAACAAAGTACAAAGTACTTGTCTTGCATTAGAATAATCATAAGACCAACTATATGAATAACACAAATTAAATTTGTACTAGCAGCACAAACTTTTGTAATAACAGAAGTATTAGATAAATCAGCAGCAACAACAAAAATTTATTTACAAAAACACATTATATTGAAAATTTAAAGATTAAGCATTCCAATACTTGCTACCAAGTACTGAAACCTTGAAACATCAAAAGCTTTTGTTAGCAGATCTGCAAAATTATGTTCTGAAGCAATTTTAAGAACTTGAATTAATCTTTTCTCATTGCAGTCTCTTATAAAGTGATGTCTAATTTCAATGTGTTTTGTTTTAGAATGTTGCACTGGATTTTTAATAATACAAATTGTACTACTATTATCAATATGAATAACAGTGTTTAAGAAATTGTACCCATAATCAAGGAGTTGGTTTTGAAGCCATAGAACTTGACTAGAGCAACTTGCAGCAGCTATATATTCAGCTTCAGTTGTTGAATTTACCACACTTGTTTGCTTCTTACACTGCCATGAGACAAGTCTACACCCAAGGAATTGACATCCTCCAGTTGTTGACTTTCTGTCCAAGCTCGCACCAGCATAATCACTATCCGAATATGCTACCAAGTCAAAAGGAGATTCCTTTGAATACCATATACCCAACCTTGGTTGACCTTTAAGGTATCTAAAAGTTCTCTTGACTGCAGTTAAATGAGAAACCTTTGGAGTAACTTGAAATCTTGCACAAACACAAACAGGGAACATGATATCAGGTCTAGATGATGTAAGGTACATCAAAGAGCCTATCATAGATCTGTAAGTGTGTACGTCTACATTCTCTCCATCTTCATCTTTCAGAAGGTGCTTCTCAGAGTCCATTGGTGTGCTTGCTATTTTTGAATCAGCAAATTGAAATTTTCTAAGTATTTCTGCAACATATTTGTCTTGACTAATAAATATGCCTTCAGATGATTGCTTAACTTGCAAACCCAAAAAGAATGTAAGTTCCCCCATGGAACTCATCTGAAACTTATCTTTCATAAGCTTCTCAAATTCTAAACACATCTCCTTCCTAGTAGATCCAAAGATAATGTCATCTACATACACCTGCACTAACAGAAGATCCTTCTTGTGCTGTTTGATGAACAGTGTCTGATCAATCTTTCCTCTTTGAAATCCATTTTCTAATAAGTAGAAAGCTAGTGTTGCATACCAAGCTCTTGGTGCCTGATGAAGGCCATATAGAGCTTTCACTACTCTGTACACTTTGTTTGGATGTAATGGGTCAATGAATCCTGGAGGTTGTGAAACATACACCTCTTCTTCAATTTTACCATATAAAAATGCACTCTTGACATCCATTTGGTAGACTGTGAAGCCTAAAAATGAAGCATAAGCTAAGAAAAGCCTAATTGCCTCAATCCTTGCTACTGGAGCATAAACCTCATCATAGTCTATTCCTTCTTCTTATGTGTACCCTTGAGCTACTAATCTAGCTTTATTCTTAATCACTATTCCCCTTTCATCCCTTTTGTTCTTAAAAACCCATCTAGTGCCAATTACCTTCACACCTGTAGGTAAATCAACTAGCACCCAAACCTTTTGAATCTTGAACTGAAGAAGCTCTTCTTGCATAGCCTCTAACCAGCTTGAATCATCTAGGGCTGTCAGAATTGTCTTTGGTTCAGCTTGTGAGAGAAAACATACAAACTAGCAAGAGTTTGAAAGCTCATGTTGTTTTGAAGCATAAAGGGCATCAAGAAGCCCTTGTTGGTCTGAAGTCATCAATTGATGTCTTGTCTTCACACCTGACTGTATATCTCCAATCACATGTTCCAGGGAGTGGACTTTGTGAATTCTTGATTGTGGAGTGGAAGGAACTTGATAATTTGTTGGAAGATTGTTGAAATCCACCTCATTATCTGAGAATTCTGCATCTTTTGTTTCTGAAGGGCCAGCAGCATCATTTGGCCAAACAGCAGAATCAGTAAGCTTAGCAGCAGAATCACCAGCAGAAACAGAGACACTACCAGCAACAACAGATACACTACCAGCAGAAACATTTTGTTGTTCCTGAGTTCCATATTCTTTGCTTTCATCTTCAACACCTTCTTTAGCTTTGCTAGAAGAAGATTCATCAATTGTTGAAGTTGATTCCACAATTGTACTTGACCATATTGGCATGATCACATCATTTTGATCTTTTTCTGACTCAACCTCATTTGTTGTATTAGAACCTGCAAAATCATTAGTTTCTGCAACAAAAGGCACATAATTCATTGAATTGGTTAGATACTCTAGATCAAATAGCCATTTTGGTCCTTGACCTTCTACATTGGATTTGTTTTCTAAAAACTCCACATGTAGATTTTCCTCTACTATTTCTTTTCTTGTGTTGTAAACTCTAAATGCTTTGCTATTAAGAGAATAACCAACAAAGAATCCTTCATCTGCTTTACCATCGAATTTTCCTAAATGGTCTAAGGTATTGAGTATTGTCACATGACATCCAAAAGGTATAAGAAATCCTATTGCAGGAGTTCTACCATTAAAAAGTTCATATGATGTCTTATTGTGAGGCTGCACAACTAAAACTCTATTTTGAACATAGCAAGCAGTGTTGACTGCCTCAGCCCAAAAATTTATTGGTAGCTTAGAATCAGCTAACATTGTTCTAGCAGCTTCAATTAGTGTTCTATTCTTTCTTTCAGCTACTCCATTATGTTGTGGAGTTCTAGCAACACTAAATTCTCTTCTAATACCTTTTTGTTTGCAGAAGTCATCCATAACTCTATTCTTAAACTCTGTCCCATTATCACATATAATGACTTTCACTTTCTTGCTTACTTGGTTTTCTATCTGTGTAATGAAGTCCTTAAGGATGCTTGATGTCTCATCCTTAGTGGCTAAAAAGAAAACCCATGTGAATCGACTATAGTCATCAGTAATAACTAGACAATATCTCTTATGCATTATGCTCATTACTGAAACAGGTCCAAATAAGTCCATATGCAGCATAAACGAAGATTGATTGATAGAGTTAAAAATCTTGGGCTTACAAGTGGCTTTGTGTTGTTTGCCTTTTAGACAAGCAATGCATGTTTGATCATTTTCAAATCTTTTGTGAGGTAAACCTCTTACCAAACCATTCTTACCAATTTTATTTATGGTTTTGAAGTTAATATGACCAAGCCTTCTATGCCATTTCATTGATTCATCCAATGTGGCCTTTGCAACAAGACAAGTTAAATTCCTTTTAGGAATAATGATCTTCATGTCTACACTGTACATATTGCCCTTTCTAGGAATTCTAAGAAGTACTTGACTTTCATCAGGCATCTTAAAATCAGGAGAAAGTACAAGACATTCAGTCTCACCGAAAAGAACATTATTCTTTTTGTCACACATTTGTGAAACACTAAAAAGATTATAATTTAGCTCTTTTACATAGTACACATCTTCAAAATCTAAATTTCCGGTTTTGATTGTACCTTTACCAGAAATTTTGCCACGAACACCCCCTCCAAAGGTAACATATCCTCCATTGAATGATTGAAAATCTGAAAGATAAAACATGTTGCCTGTCATGTGCCTTGAACATCCACTATCTGAAAATCCTTGATCTTCTTGTTTATCACTTGAATGTTCCTGCACACAAATAAGAGTGTTAGTTTCTTTTGGGGATCCAAGCCATTACTGACTTGGATCTGCCTCTTGCATCAATATAATTCAATCTTTTAAGGACAGTTGATGCAACATTGGATTTTAGAATCCAACATGCTGAGGCCTTAACAGCATTTGCCCTGTTTCCCTTAGCAGCAGGAACTGATTGCTTAGCAGCAGGAACTGCTAACTTTTCAGTTCTACCCTTTGGTTTCCAAACTTGTTTTTGGACCACTGCTTTTGTTTGAATGGGCCTTAGAACAGTTTTTGGTGCATGTTTGAAAAATGTTTTTGCACCCTTAGCTGTTGATTTTGGGTTAATAGTCATAAATGGTCGAGCAGCAGGAACAATTTGTCTAGCAGCAGGATCAGATTTTGAGCCAGACTTGTTTTTGACTACTCTGGGGTTTGTTCTCTTAGAACTAGAGTGAAAGTGAGATTTAGGTGTTTGCCTTTTGTGGTTCACTCTATGGTTTTCATACCCAGTTACCCATTGGTTGCAGAAAGCTGCAAGATGGTCAAAACTACCACATGTGTAACAAGCTTTATTATAAAAAGCAAAGTCATCACCTAATTGGTTAGACTTGAGGTTGTTCCAATTCCTTTGGTTACCTCTGGGCTTGTTGGTGGTTCTATATTGCTCACAATATCTAACTGGTTGCCTAACATGCTTAATGTTTGATTTAGGCCTATCAGTATTGTGTTTGACTATCTTAGGAACACTTGTTCCTACTTTCTTAACCAAGACAGGTTTAGACATAACCTGTTCTTCTTCATCATCACTATCAGTTGTGCAATCTTCAACAACTATAGTTTCTCCTTTCTTAACAAAGGACACCTTGTCCTGATAAAGTAAAGTTTTATCTAAACTTTTACTTATCTTTTCTACCTTAAGACTCTTACTAGCCTTAGAACCATATTCCATGATTGGTTCTTGAAACTCAGCTAAACCTGTATGTGCTAGGTCAACACCTGGAGGTGAAGGAACACCTCTATATGGTGGAGGGACAGTTTTATAACCTACACCTGAATTAGCTTTATCAATTACCTGAGCTTCCCAAATCTTATTCATTCCTTCTGAGGCATGTGCTAAAGCATCTATAGTAATCTTAACATTTTCTTTCTCATTTTTGACTTCAGATAAACGTTTACTTTGATCATTAAGTAATTCATCTCTAAATGCTATTCCTCTTTTTAAAGCATTTAAGTCATCAGTAAACGTAGATTCATTCTTTTTAAAATGTTGGATTTATTTTTCTAAAACTCCTACACACCTCTTATGATTAGCTAAATTATGAAGGGCATCAATTAACTCTTCCCTAAAAGCATCAAATCTCTTTTTAATGTCTTCATAATTTTTAAGATTAGGACATGAATTAGTACAAGTAGGAATGGTATCTACCTCTGAATCAGAAGAAGCCATTAGAGCAAATTCATTGGCCATAAGAGCAGCATTTGGTGGTGCATCCTCTTCATTAGCCATAGAGCTCCAATCATATCCAATACCATCAATAGCCAGCATAGCCTTTGGCTCTTCCACCAGTACTTCCTTATTCCTCTCTTGCTTATACCATGTGTTCCTATTATCCTGCTTCCTTGGGCTTCTACATTCTTTAGCAAAGTGTCCCAACCTATGACAGTTAAAACATTCCACTTTCTTCTTATCGAACCCAGCAGTATCATTACCATTTATGGTAATTTGCTTTCCAGTTTTTTGCCAAAACTTCTTAGCCCTCATGCTAAGTAAAGCAACTTGCCACTTAATATCCATCTCTTCCAAATCATCACCATCTACCTGCTCAAGGTCTTCATGATTTAGAGGAGAACCACTAGATTGACTGGTTATAAAGGCATAAAATGTTGGATCTCCAAGTCCAGCAACATCCTTTTGTAAACTAGCAGAAGGACCACCATAAGTAACATTAGAAACACCTTCAACTTCATCTACCTCTTCTGAATGACTAACACTAGGAACTGATAAGAGTGCAGCATTCCCAGAACTAGTACCATAATTTCCACCCCTCTTTAGACTTTGTTCAACAATTTTAAAGTTGTTGAACAAATCATTAAGTTTCATTGTTTCAATTTCTGGTTTGTTCATCCAGACAATAACATGAGTATGGAATTCATCAGGTAGACTTTTCAAGAACTTCATGTTGAGATCTTCCTTCTCTGTCTCAACACCCAACACAGCTAACTGACTGACAAGCTTGTGTAGTCTTGAAAATAGCTTATCAAGAGACTCATTACTAAAAGCAGTAAAGTTTTCAAATTGTTGCTTTAGTAATGTCTTCTGTGTCTTTTTGGTAGTTTCATTACCACCAAACCATGCACAAATCTCTTCAAAAAGAGTTTTTGCATCAAGATATTTGCTAAAAGATAGCATCTGCTCACCAGGAATGGTCATAAGCAACAAGTTTCTTGCTTTCTGATCATTTCTCTTCTGTACCTTTTCATCATTGGAAACTGGTCCAGTATTTCTTTTTATAACTGTTTTCCCTTCAACAAGAACATCTGAATAGCCTAAAGTGAAGGAATCACCATACTTAATTATGTCCCAAAGAGCATAATCTTGAACCATAAAATATTGCTCAACTCTCATCCTCCATAACTCAAACTCATTCGGTTTGATCATGGGCAACTTTGCAGCAACATTGGTTTGAACATCTTGTACATCCATTTCTGTTTCTTCTAAAAATAAAAATATCAAACCTGTCTCTGATACCACTTGCTAGGATTCCTGGACACACGGTTAAGGTGGTTAAACCTTGTGACTTTGTGTGTATGATATGTTGTGTTAATATGATTAAGTGCGCGGAATTCACTCAACCAAACTTAGAAGGTTGTGTATGTTATGGAAATGGAATTGTTATGTTTGTTAGTTAGCAATGAACACATAAAGATTATCACCAAACGATTCAATATTATTAATGATAATAATACGAGTGATCTTGAAATATCACTAGGGTTACAACCTTGAATCTTAAGTTTTTCTAACTTATGATATTCTTGTGTTTGTTCTTATCTAACAGTTATGAGTTCTTGCAATAACACATATGCATGGACATTTTTACAACTATTTTAAAACACAAGTCTAAGATCTCTTTTATAGTCCAAGAGATCTATTACAATATTGCTTAAAGTCTTAGCCGACTTACTTTGTTAACTTATCTCTTGAGTGTGTCAGTACATAAGATACAACATGTATCTGTGTACACAACTTGTTAACTAAGCACATGGGGTAAGATATTATCTACCGTATATTGTTGACCAAAATACAAATAATATCTTTTCAATCTTATCCACTCAGCAGCAGCAATGAGCATTAGCAGCAGTAATGAGATAAAGCTATCAGCAGGAATGAGATAATGATAACAGCATGAACAGATGTACTAGCAGCAGCATCAATCAGCAGCATTATCATCAGTAGAAACAATACACTACCAGCAGGAACAATGTATTATCAGCAGCAACAGAAATGTACTACCAGCAGGAACACACTTAGAGTATTTCCCGATTCTTGAACTTCAGAATATTTAATTCCCAACATCATTTTTTTTATACGATTTTGAAAAATACTAGTTCAAAGATTAATTTAAACTTCGGAACAAGCATATGTCATAATAAATGCAAAAGTTAAATAATAAATGTATGTGCTAAAAAAGCTACGGTTCAAGATCGGCCCTTGGATCCTTATTTCCGGAAGGCGTTTAGGTCTTGGCTACCCTCTTACACCGGCCCTTAGACCTCTAATTCAGGAATGTGTGAGGTCTTGGTCTAACACCCTTGGATCCTCATTTCAGGAATGTTTAGAGTCTTGGAACTCTCCGTTGTAACGGCCCTTGGATCCTTTATTCCGGAAGGTGTAAGGTCTTGGTTCCCGTGAAACTCCGTTAGTTTATGTTGCACAAGTAAAAAAATAAATAAATAAATAAATAAATAAATAAATAAATAAATAAATAATAATTAAAAAAATAAAATAAAATGGAATGATATTGCAAAATGCAATAAATTTTGAAGCTTGCTTGTTGTAAATTTTAAATCTATCTTTCAGCTAGTATTAGTCAAGATTTTATAAAAACGTCGATTTTTGTTATCAAAATTTTGAAAATCAAGCACAGTCACCTAACTTGAATAAATGTAGGAGTGAAAAGTTAAGTCTCGGCTTACATAGATTATTAGTATAAGTAGTGTTAGCATTTTACAAAAGCATTTGCACATTGAATTTAAGCTTAGTTGGGAGTATAAAAAAGAGGATGACGATTTCAATTCCCTGGAGACACTCATTTTGTGTGAATCCCGTTCCAAGATACCATTTTTGGAAATCAAGCATATTATATATTTTGTTCTTGTTTAAATTTCTGGCATTGAATAAAAAGTCGAAACGGGGTATGCTTGGTATTCTTTTGATCCTTTCATTACTTTATATGATCGGATTGCTAGGGACTAGCAATAGTTTAGTGTGGGGGATTGATGATTGTGTAAATACTCATCATTTTATACCCATATAAGACACAAAAATGACCAAAAACACCCAAATAGATTAAATATTATTGCAAATATTCTTGGTTTGTGTTTTTATGTGTTTCAGGTACAAAAGGATTGAAAACAAGGCAAAACGGACAAAAACCGAGCACAAGATTGGAAAATTGTGAAAAGCCGGAGCCGGGAAAGGAATTTACGAGTTTGGACCGGGATATTGCTCAAGTTATCAAAAGTCAACTTCCAAGAATATCAAAGTGTCACAAATAGTCCTTGGAGATAAATTTCAGATTTGGCAAGAATGGTCCTTGGATTTTCAAAAAGTGGCAAAAGTGGTCCCTTAACTTTAAACCATTTCATGTTAAATCCTATAACTAAACAACCATTTTTTATCCTAAATTAAAACCAGCTAAATCCAAAGCCCAAACCAACAAAAGCCCAACACCAATAAATAAACCCAACTCCCTTACCCCGTTTTTCTTATTTGAGTTAAATACCGGTCAACCCCAGTCAAACCCCTTATCTCCTTCCCTTACCGCCAAACCAAAACCACCACACCCACCATTTTCACTGACAATACCACCTTATCCCTGCATCCTTCCCCCCTCTACACTCCACCTAACAGTCAAAAAAAACATTTAATGCTTTCCCACCCCTCACAAGTTAACAAGCCCAGTGGATATCCAAGTGGTTTTACTTTTGGCGCCAAAACTGAAGTTAACAGCTGAGATGATATCCAAGCCAAACCAATGGTGGGATTTGATCAGGAGTGGTCATAGAAGCTTTTTGGATGGCTATTTAAGGGAATGAAGACACCAAGATAGAGTTGTCCTGCTTTTAGACCATTCGTAGTGTAAATTATGTTTAATTTCTGTTTTCTAAAATTATTGCAATCTACATTTCAGTATTAGTTAACTTTTATAAACATTGTACTCTTTTGGTTTTATTGAAATCCTAGTTTAATCTTCATTCAGTGATAATTTCAAAATTTTGCCTAAAGTCAACGAATTGGTCAACTGCTTATTAGCTTATTGTTAGAGCTTCTTTGGTTCCTTGTGTGCTTATTTTGCTTATTTTCAGTCCCTAGTCTAGCTTGTTTCTTAAACTCAGTCTTTAGATCATTGCATTTCAGTTTTCACTTAAAAAATTATAAAAACCATAAAAATAGCTTATAACTAGTGTAGATTAATTCAGTGCTTAATTCATGTTGAAACCTGTTTTTTAGTACTTAACTCAGCTAAATCCAAGCTTGTCTTCTCAAGCTTTAGTTTATATCCACCTGTTCCAGTGTTAAAAGTCAATACAGTCTAGATAAAGGACTGTTTGGCAATAGTCTTAAAAAGGGTAAAAATAAGCCAGCACTGTTCATTTGCTATGTACCCCACTTTGATTGGCTGTTTTGATTGTTAAGATCTGTTTTCAACTTAATTTGAGGTGAACTAAGTAGACTTGTAAGTTTTAGTTTGAAAAACTTAATTAGTGTAGGTTTTGACTGTTGGAATTAGCTTATAGAGAGATAAGCAGTTTTAGCATTTGTTCTTATTCCTAGTTTGTTCATTATAGCTATGTAAGTTGATGTTCAAGAGTTGTTTGTGTTCCATTTTGAGTTTGATGCAGTGTTGAGCCATTTCATGTTTCAAGTCTGCACAAGAACCACCATTGGACTGCACAGCTTTTCCAGGTCAGAATTAAGAGTTTTATTGTTATAACTTGAACCTAATTTTCAGTATACAAGTAGTTTTCTAGGTGTAGTTATCTATTCCAAAAAATTAATCTCAGTTATTAGCTTATTTGAGCTTATAATTAAGCTCAAAAATGGCCCTTTGTTGACTGAACTGCCCCACATCAGCAGACCCATGATGGGTTTTGGCTTATTTTGTGCATGTTAATTGCTTATTTCTGTGTTCTTGTGGCATTTTCATTTTCATTTCAGTTCATCTTCATTCCCTTAGCTTATTTCAGAATTCCTTTAGTTGATTTGTGGCTTAACAGCCCTTTTTCCTTCCCAAGCTTAGCTCATCCCTTCTAAGTCCACTGATCAGCTTTAATAAGTTGTTTCTTAGCTTATTTGAAGTTTCTTAAAGTTGTTTCAGTTATAAAATATGCTCATAATCTAGGGTTTAATAAGTTGTAAAAAGAAAAAAAATAAAAAAAATAAAGTTTTGCAAAAAGGGGTGTGAGTGAGATTCGAACCTGGGACCTTAAGGATAGCATGCATGCGCCTCACCCCACACCCCATAACCAGATGCACCAAGTTATGCTTGGTGTAATCTTTGCCTAATTTAATTCTTATAGTAGTTTTTCCCATTTAGCCTAAATCTGCTTATCCGCTTATTTCGTAGTTTATTTGGATAGCTTTTTCAGTTTTTATATTTTTCCTAGATTAATATTGGCCTTATAGATTTTCTGGTAATTTTTTAGAATTTTTACTTTTCGTTTGCTATTTTTCTCGAATTTAATTAGTTTAAACAGTTTTTAATTCATAATAAAAAATATAAAAATCAGAAAAATATAAATCTTTTTTTTTCTAAAATTTTCTTTTGTCATATAGATCCTAGAAAAAATAGATTTGTACCCGTAGAGTTTAAATTTCTAAGATTTGACGTTTTAGGCTCGGGTTTTCCCGGTTTAAGCACGTTATTTGATTTTCTTTACGTTTTTTGTCTTAAGTGTTTTAAATTCATATTTTCCTTAGTTAATTAACTGTTGTTTAGATTATATTTCATATTTTAGTTTATAAAATCAAAAAATCTCTTTGCTTCCACTATTCATCACACGAATCACAATCCCGATCTCACAAATTCCATTCATCCTTCATCGGGGATAACGACCCGGGTTTACATATTTCCTTTGTAAATCCTTGGAGAAATTTACACATTGATTCCAGCGAATCAGGAATCCTATTCCCTTAATGGCGACTGCTAAAGATGAAAACCCACAAAACCCACAACAACAAGAAGGGGTTAGCAGAAGGTCTGACAGAAAGAATAAACAAAAGATACCCAACAATGATTTCAAATCATCTTACATTGAAGATGATGACGATGATGATGGTAGTACTAAAAAGAAAAGAAGAAAGTATGCTCAAAAGAAGAAACCTATTGTAACGCCCCGTGCCCGATTAGACCAATAACGTGAAAATTTTTCGCAAAAACACACCCAGAAACTGACATCCGGTTACTCTTTTACAAACTGACAAAATTTGGTACACATTCAGCCATTGAGGCTATTTTTAGATGAAAGTAGACTTGATTAGCTTCAAAACGATAGGTCACACGACCCGTTTCGACTTACGGATCAAAAGATATGATTTTTCGAAAACTGCCAAAAATCTGCACAGTCGGATCTGACAGCGTCAAGCCCAAGCCTGACAGCGTCAAGCCTTGATAGGCCAGACGAATTTTTGGAGTTTAAAGGGTGACGGCGTCAAGAAGGCCATCAAGAACAAAACTCAGAGCCTTGATAGGCCAGAGAATTTTTGGAGTTTAAAGGGTGACGGCGTCAAGAAGGCCATCAAGAACAAAACTGCAGTTTCACCAGGCCCGCTCAGAAACCCGACCTCCCGGACTCGAAACTTGACCAAACTTTCCAGAATTCTTTAGTATATCGATAAGATCATTTTCATGCAAAAACATCTCCCGTTTGACCACCCAAATTATTACCTCAAAATTGGACGGGTTATGCATAAAACCCATTTCGACCCATTGACACCCAAAACCACTTAGACCACTTCATTTACCCACCATACTTGACCAACATCCATAAATTAACCTACTACACTTGACTCATGCACTCATGACCCGCTCACCCTCCAAAATGGGTGAGAACCTGCTTCTACCAAACACTTCCTTAAAGGCCATATACACTACACAACTTTCACCCATAACACTTAACCACAACATAACCATTTAAACACATACATAACTTGACATTTTCTAATATCTTGCAAAGTTGTTAGTACAAAGTCTTGACCCGTAGCTTCCCAAAATGGGTAAAATTGGCTAAATGCCAAACACCCTCCAAATTACCCCCATAACCACATGACATAAAGACTTCTTGACATTTACATGATCTTGACCTACGACCCAACTTTAACAATGATCATAAACGACGACAAGACCGTTAAATAACAAAATGACCATATGAAATGAAATATACCCAAAACACGAAAAGACACGTCGGGGGCTTCCAACTTCAACACGCTTGGTCCAAAAGATTACGGTCTTCTAGTTACCTTCTACAACTACGCTAATACTTCCTTCCAAGGCTACGACTAGGCTAATTCCTTACCTTTACTTCCACCGCTAGAACCTACAAAAATGTCATTAACTTCAAACGTAAGCGAAACGCTTAGTAAGTATATAAGATATAACTATCATTACATTACCATGGAGCATAACATAATATTTTACTCACCTTGATCAAGCAAGTAAATACATAACATTATCATTACTAGCATTGGACCCAAGCTACATTCATTCACAAGCTCCATAACAAGAACACATTACACAACATTACATTAGCATAATAACATTAAACAAGTTAATCCTATATACTTACCTTGATTTCCTAATAGCTCACTACTTGGACTTGATGAGGCTCTACAAATGCTTCCTATAACAAGGTTAACTACAATTAGTGACTAATACACTAGGAAAATCATAACTTCACAACCATTTTCCACAATACTCAAATCCACTCATGAACCCTAATTTCTATAATTTGGGGAAAGATACTTACAAGATGAAGAGATTACAATTAAAGCTTCTCTAAGGCTTCTTGATCAATTCTTGATGATGGATTCAAGCTCAATTGCCAATTTTGATCTTCCCTCCTATTTCTCCTCCAAAGGTCGACACATATGATGAACACACTCTAATTTTCCAGACTTTTCTAAAGAGTAGATATTTATTGGGAGTTAGTTGCAACTTTGGTCTTTTGGCATTTATGGTCCTTCTAGTTCTATTCTTCTTATTTTGGCCACCCATTAGTTATTACTTAACTTACAATACATAATCTATATTTACCTAGCAATATATTTACATAAATGGTACCTTATCGGGGTACGGGTGTAACACCTATTAATGATGGTTTTAATGAAAAGAGAAGAAGAAAGAAAGCTATTAAAGATGTAAAAGTTGTGGAATATAATGGCAAGGAAGTTAAGATGTCATTGAACAACTGTTGCCATCAGTGTAAAAGGAACGACAAGGAAGAAGTTGTTCGATGTCTTAACTGTTGCCATCAGAAAGAATAAACAAAAGATACCCACCATTAATCCTCTTCAATCTATTTAAACACAAATCAAAATCTCAAACCCAAATCAAAAACACCAAGATCCATCTATTTAAGCTCAAGAACATGTAATTAAAACCTACACACCAACAAACCCAATTCACACAACCTCGATTGGTGCTTAATAATGTATATAGACTTGTATATTTTTCTAGCTTGTACTATGTTGATTCTCTCCATTTTCTGCTGTCATTCAACAACACAAAATGCCCAAAATCCCAAAATCAACTACTACTCTCGAACCCTAAAAAATCATCCACCAAAAAACTCTCAAATCCAATCAATACCCATTTCAATTCACTCAATTCTAAGCAAAACCCATGTTTCAGTTTCCTCTCATTCTCCTTTTTTTACCAGTCATTCTCATCTCCGGCAACTCTCCGGCGCCGAAAAATGAACTCCGGTCACTTCTTGAGTTTAAAAAAGGAATCTTTGAAGATCCCTTAAACAAAATATTCAATTCTTGGAACATTAGTACTAGCCCAGATTCAAAGATTTGCCCATCTTTTTATGGAGTGACATGTGAGGATCAGAATGGGTTTGTTAATTCCATTGTTTTGGATCATTTGCAGTAGTCTGGTGAATTAAAGTTTAGTACTTTAGTTGGGTTGAAGTACTTTAGTTGGGTTGAAGTATTTAAGGAATTTGTGTCTTTGATTTGTGTTTTTGATTTGTGTTTGTGTTTTTTATTTGCGTTTTGGATTTGTGTTTATGAACTGGGTTTGAGTGAAAAAAGTATTAAAAGAGTGGTGCAGTAGGTGTGAAAGATAATGACACAAAATTTGCACCGTTCGTCCTCGCGGATGTATATAGGTTAACTTTTACTAACGGAGGATGTATATGTTGCAACTTTTTCGAGAGGGATGTATGGCGCGAAATGGGGTAAACCACAGGGATGTACTAATAATAATAATAAGAGAAAAGTCCAAAATACATCCCTGTGGTTTGCCAAAAGACCGATTTATATCATTTTTTTTTTGAACAAAATCATCCACCGTTAGTAAAGTTGGCACAAATACATCCCTCAGTTAGTAATAACAGTTACTATGGACTAACGATGCAAATGATTTTCCGTTATTTCCTAACAAGAGTTAAAATATTTGCATCGTTAGTCCTCATTGAGTTAAAATTTTTGCATCGTTAGTCCTCATTGACTATAGAGTTAAAATATTTGCATCATTAGTCCTCCTTAAGTTAAAATTTTTGCATCGTTAGTCCTCATTGACTATAGAGTTAAAATATTTGCATCGTTAGTCCTTTGTTACGTTTTCGTCCGATTTTTTACGTTTTCGTCTGTTTTTTTAAGTTTTTGACCGATTTTTTACGTTTTCGTCTGTTTTTTTTACGTTTTCGTCTGATTTTTTACGTTTTCATCTGTTTTTTTTACGTTTTCGTCTGTTTTTTTACGTTTTCGTCCGTTTTTTTTACGTTTTCGTCCGATTTTTTACGTTTTCGTCCTTTTTTACGTTTTTTTTACGTTTTCGTCTGTTTTTTTACGTTTTCGTCCGCTTTTTTATGTTTTCGTCTGTTTTTTTTACGTTTTCGTCCGATTTTTTACGTTTTCGTCCTATTTTTTATGTTTTCGTCTGTTTTTTTACGTTTTCGTCTGTTTTTTTTACGTTTTCGTCCGCTTTTTACGTTCTCGTCTGTTTTTTTTACCTTTTCGTTTGATTTTTTACATTTTCGTCTGTTTTTTTACGTTCTCGTCTGATTTTTTACGTTTTCGTCCGCTTTTTTACGTTTTCATCTATTTTTTTACGTTTTAGTCCATTTTTTTACGTTTTCGTCTGATTTTTTACGTTTTCGTCTGTTTTTTTACGTTTTCGTCTGCTTTTTTACTTTTTCATCCATTTTTTTACGTTTTCATCCGTTTTTTTACATTTTCGTCTGTTTTTTTACGTTTTCGTCCGATTTTTTACGTTTTCGTCTGTTTTTTTTATTTTTTCTATATTCAAAACTACCCATTGATCTCGCGTATTAATGTACGTGTGGGTACGCGTGATTGCGTGTCAACATTTTAGTGGGGAAGGAGCAATTCATAAAAGAAGCTATAGAATGTATCCACACATAAAAAAAACATTTATTTTCATATGTAAAAATGAATGAAAACAAAATAGGTTGTTGGACTGCAATCTTAGTTCACTAAAGATAATTTTACAATAATCCATGACTTACATACTTTAAGAGCTATTTGGACTCATCAAATTATGGGATATATATTTAAGTTTTAAGACTTAAATTATCAGTAATGGTGTGTTAAATTGTGTAACATTCTATAGCTTCTTTTGCATTTTCACACTAAAACAAAATATTGTACAAATAATTTTTTAGAGAAAAGTAAAAAAAAAAAACAGACGAAAATGTAAAAAATCGGACGAAAACATAAAAAAATGGATGAAAACGTAAAAAAATGGACGAAAACGTAAAAAAATCGGATGAAAACGTAAAAAATCGGACGAAAACGTAAAAAATCAAATAAAAATGTAAAAAATCGGACGAAAACGTAAAAAAACAGACGAAAACGTAAAAAAAACAAACGAAAATGTAAAAAATCGGACGAAAACGTAAAAAAACAGACGAAAACGTAAAAAAAGTGGACGAAAACGTAAAAAAACAGACGAAAACGTAAAAAATCAGACGAAAACGTAAAAAATCTTACAAAAACGTAAAAAAACAGACGAAAACGTAAAAAAAGGACGAAAACGTAAAAAATCGGACGAAAACGTAAAAAAACAGACGAAAACGTAAAAAAAAAGACGAAAATGTAAAAAATCGGACGAAAACGTAAAAAAACAGACGAAAACGTAAAAAATAGACGAAAACGTAAAAAATCGGACGAAAACGTAAAAAAACAGACGAAAATGTAAAAAAACAGATGAAAACGTAAAAAATCAGACGAAAACGTAAAAAAAACAGACGAAAACGTAAAAAATCGGTCGAAAACGTAAAAAAACAGACGAAAACGTAAAAAATCGGACGAAAACGTAACAAAGGACTAACGATGCAAATATTTTAACTCAATGAGGACTAACGATGCAAGTATTTTAACTCTATAGTCAATGAGGACTAACGATGCAAAAATTTTAACTTAAGGAGGACTGACGATGCAAATATTTTAACTCTATTGTCAATGAGGACTAACGATGCAAAAATTTTAACTCAATGAGGACTAACGATGCAAATATTTTAACTCTTGTTAGGAGATAACGGAAAATCATTTGCATCGTTAGTCCATAGTAACTGATATTACTAACTGAGGGATGTATTTGTGCCAACTTTACTAACGGTGGATGATTTTGTTCCAAAAAAAAAGAAAAAGGATGTAAATCGGTCTTTTGGCAAACCACAGGGATGTATTTTGGACTTTTCTCTAATAATAATAAGAAAAAATTACACGGATGGTCCCTGTGGTTTACACCAATTTCAAGTTTGGGTGCTATTGCATTTTAATTACGCCAGACATACCTAATTTGGCAAACGTTTAACGCGTTTGGTCCCTAATTTGGATGGGCGTTATCTTTCTCCGTTAAGTGTTTGCATCGTTAGTCCCTCCGTTAGTATTTTTTGCATCGTTAGTCCTTATTTTATAAACTAACCGTTGACCACGTTTTTTTTGCTTATGTGTCACTTTGACCCATATTTTCGTCCGATTCTTTACGTTTTCGTCCGACTTTTTACGTTTTCGTCCAACTTTTTACGTTTTCGTCCGATTCTTTACGTTTTCGTCCGATTCTTTACGTTTTCGTCTGTTTTTTTACGTTTTCGTCTGAATTTTTACGTTTTCGTCCGATTCTTTACGTTTTCGTCCGATTTTTTACATTTTCGTCTGATTCTTTACGTTTTCGTCCATCTCCTAACGTTTTCGTCTGTTTTTTTTACGTTTTCGTCCGATTCTTTACGTTTTCGTTTGTTTTTTTACGTTTTCGTCTGAATTTTTACGTTTTCGTCCGATTCTTTACGTTTTTGTCCGATTCTTTACGTTTTCGTCTGATTTTTTTACATTTTCATCTGATTCTTTACATTTTCGTCTGTTTTTTTTACGTTTTCGTCTGACTTTTTACGTTTTCGTCCGATTCTTTATGTTTTCGTCTGTTTTTTTTACATTTTCGTTTTAATTTTTACGTTTTCGTCCGATTTTTTACATTTTCATCTGATTCTTTACGTTTTCGTCCATCTCCTAACGTTTTCGTCTGTTTTTTTTACGTTTTCGTCTAACTTTTTACGTTTTCGTCCGATTCTTTACGTTTTCGTCTGTTTTTTTACGTTTTCGTCAGAATTTTTACGTTTTCGTCTGATTCTTTACGTTTTCGTCCATCTCCTAACGTTTTCGTCTGTTTTTTTACGTTTTCGTCCGATTTTTTACGTTTTCGTCTGATTCTTTACGTTTTCGTCCGATTCTTTACGTTTTCATCCGATTTTTTACATTTTCGTCTGATTCTTTACGTTTTCGTCCATCTCCTAAGGTTTTCGTCCGATTTTTTACGTTTTCTTCTAAATTTTTACGTTTTCGTTTGATTTTTTACGTTTTCGTCTGACTTTTTACGTTTTCATCCGATTCTTTACGTTTTCGTCTGTTTTTTTACGTTTTCTTCTAAATTTTTACGTTTTCGTCCGATTCTTTACGTTTTAGTCCCATATTTTACGTTTTCGTCCGATTCTTTACGTTTTCGTCTGTCTCATTACGTTTTCGTCCGATTTTTTTTACAAAAATTATTTTTAGAAAAATTATTTTTTTTAGAAAAATTAATTTTTTTTTCAAAATTAATTTTTTTAGAAAAATTTTTTTTTTTCGAATTTAATTTTTTTACAAAAATTATTTTTTTTAGATAAATTAATTTTTTTTTTCGAAATTAATTTTTTTAGAAAAATTACTTTTTTTCGAATTTATTTTTTTACAAATCGGACGAAAACGTAAGGAGACGGACGAAAACGTAAAAATTCAGGCGAGAACGTAAAAAACAGACGCAAAAAATAAAGAATCGGACGAAAACGTAAAAAAACAGACGAAAACCTAAAGAATTGAATGAAAACGTAAAGAATCGGACGAAAACGTAAAAATTCAGACGAAAACGTAAAAAATCAAACGAAAACGTAAAAATTTAGAATAAAACGTAAAAAATTTGACGAAAACCTTAGGAGATGGACGAAAACGTAAAGAATTAGACGAAAATATAAAAAATTGGATGAAAACGTAAAGAATCGGACGAAAACGTAAAAAATCAGACGAAAACGTAAAGAATCGGACGAAAACGTAAAAATTAAGACGAAAACATAAAAAAACAGACGAAAACGTAAAGAATCGGACGAAAACGTAAAAAGTCAGATGAAAACGTAAAAAAACAGACGAAAACGTTAGGAGATGGACGAAAACGTAAAGAATCAGATGAAAATGTAAAAAATCGGACGAAAACGTAAAGAATCGGACGAAAACGTAAAAAATTCAGTCGAAAACGTAAAAAAAACAGACGAAAACGTAAAGAATCGGACGAAAACGTAAAAAGTCAGACGAAAACGTAAAAAAACTGACGAAAACGTTAGGAGATGGACGAAAACGTAAAGAATCAGACGAAAATGTAAAAAATCGGACGAAAACGTAAAGAATCGGACGAAAACGTAAAAATTCAGATGAAAACGTAAAAAAACAGACGAAAACGTAAAGAATCGGACGAAAACGTAAAGAATCGGACGAAAACGTAAAGAATCGGACGAAAACGTAAAAAGTCAGACGAAAACGTAAAGAATCGGACGAAAATATGGGTCAAAGTGACACATAAGCAAAAAAAACGTGGTCAACGGTTAGTTTATAAAATAAGGACTAACGATGCAAAAAATACTAACGGTGGGACTAACGATGCAAACACTTAACGGAGAAAGATAACGCCCATCCAAATTAGGGACCAAACGCGTTAAACGTTTGCCAAATTAGGTATGTCTGGCGTAATTAAAATGCAATAGCACCCAAACTTGAAATTGGTGTAAACCACAGGGACCATCCGTGTAATTTTTTCTAACAATAATAAGTTGGCTAACTTTTATGCCAAAAAAAAAAAAAAAAAAAAAAAAAAAAAAAAAAAAAAGTGGGATACGTTTGATTTGCGTGCTATTTGCCTTTTATTTTATTATATATACTTTTTTTTTGGAAGGTGACTTTCAATTTTTTGGGTTGGAGTCACACCTGCGCCCACGGCAGGCCCTCATCCATCACGTACCCAGACTATGTTGTCTGAACCAGATCCACATTGGTGTAGTGGGGACTATTAATGGCTTCACAGAGCATTGTGGTCCACAAGTGAGGACTTCCCGATAGGTCACCCATACCGGTACTACTCTCATCTAGGCACGCTTAACTGAATAAGCTATACCCAGTAAACCACAAGCCCATTGGTTTTTATTATATATACTTAATATTGTAGCAAACATGAGACAAATAACCAAAATCTATATATATTATTTGAATGATAAAAATGATCCAGGAGGTTTTATGCATCAACAACACAAACCGGACAAATCAAACCCCTGCAATCACTTGACCCGTTTCATTTTAAGACAAATTTTAGTATTTTACTCACTAGCAATAAAACATAACCGAATAAATCCATACTTAATTACCGACACATTGTTTACTCAAACAAGAGCTAAATATACTAATGCTCACTTGAGGTTACGATAGCAGGGTTTTTAACGTAATTGCTGCCTTGATGAAGCGACAATTAGTTGTTCACTTGAGTAATCAAGGCTAGTAACCTGCAGATTTTGAAAAACAATGATGATATTGAGGTTTATTAGCGGGCAATTCACAATTATGTCATAATGAACTTATATAAGCCAGAAAATGTCAAAATAAGCCACAAAAAGTGCACTCATGAAACATAAGCCCCAAACCAAATAAGTTATAAGTCGGCTATATAAACCGAAACAAACACCCCTTTAGCAAATTTTAGTGGTTATAGATATTTGATTGAGAGTTACATGGTTGTTAAAATGTTACTCTACTCGAACAATTTTTTCCCAGACAAAAAATATATAGTTTAATAAAAACATAATCATTACGATTTTTTCTTTTTTACTTTTTGCAGGAACAGTTTTACCCTTAACTTATTAATGTTTTTTTTTTTTTTTTTAAAGTTTGTAATAACATTATCAAGTAAAGATAAGATAATGTAGATCAAATATTTTTATCTAAAATAGTAGTAAACAATTAATTTGAGACATGTAAAAAGAAAATGTGAGCAATTATATTAGGGGTGAGTTATAGCAACGGTCCCTATTTGGTTAGATTAACCCTCTCTACAATGAGAGGGTACTTGTTTATATTATTTTTTTTTTGTTATTTACCCTATTTTGTCATTTTGTGAATAGTGTTTTTTTTTTTTTTTTTTTTTTTTTTTTTTTTTTTTTTTAATAGAAAAGATTATGTATGTATTGTAATGTATTGTATATGTATAATGTTTTGTATATGTATAATGTTTTGTATAATAGCACGTTAAATATTACCACATTAAATAAGTGCAACAATAACTGTTATTATTAAATTAAACGACAACGTTATACATATTATTTAAAAACAACAACATTTACGACACATGAAGTTTATTCATTTCATTTAAAAGATCATGGAGCCTTACACCCGACTGACAAACGTGATTCTCAGGATTCCTTGCCAATTCTAACTCCACGTTATACATTTTATTTTTTTAACAAAATACTTTTTTTTTTAACTTTTACAAAAAAAATTACAACTTTTATTATTTTTAACAAAATATTTTTTTTTAACTTTTACAAAAAAAAATTACAACTTTTATTATTTTTAACAAAATACTTTTTTTTTAACTTTTACAAAAAAAAAATTACAACTTTTATTATTTTTAACAAAATATTTTTTTTTAACAAAATACTTTTTTTTAACTTTTACAAAAAAAAAATTACAACTTTTATTATTTTTTTTAATTTACAAAAAAAATTACAAAATTATAATAAAAATTTACAACTTTTATTTTTTTTACAAAAAAATTACAACTTTTATTATTTTTAACAAAATACTTTTTTAACATTATTTTTAACAAAATATTTTTTTTAAAAAACTTTTACAACTTAAAAAAAAAAAAAAAAAAAAAAAAAAAAAAAAAAAAAAAAAAAAAAAAGTACAAAAGTGGGGGACAAAAACTGTGGGCTAGGGGGTGGGGCCGGGTAGACCCCGTTACCCTAACACATGTCAAAAGAAAATGTAAGCCCTTATATTAGAGCTGATGGAGTATATCATGTCATTAGTTTGATTGCATTTTGACTTAGCAATTACAGCTATTAAGTTGGTAACTGTACCTTAAGTTAGTCATCATCAATTTTCGAATATTACAATATTGACAAATTTACCATAGTGGTTATACATTAGCTAAAACTGCCTAAAGTCTATAAGAATCAGAAGCACAAATTGTTGACCTTAAAGGATGACCATTCCATTACGTTACCATGATAGTATTAAATATACAACAGAAAGAAAATGCGAGCATCGTATGATCATATCATGTTATTCTTGACTTTTATGCGATTATTCAAATCATAGGAAAATGATAGTAAAATGATGATCGTACTGGATATGATCATTTTTAGCTCTTCTATTTTTCATTTTTTCCCCCTCCTTTGACTAGGTCTATTCTTACCATGTATATTCAATTTTGTCACCTACTCTGCACCAAATTTACTATACATAAATACATGAAAGCAACCAATCTATTTGCTAGCATTTTGACCCATTTCCGGGTATTAGATGCTGATGACTCTTCAATCTACGTTCCGAAACACATGGTTTGTCTTGTCATTTCAGTCGTAAGATTTGGTGAATCCTAAACACACTAGACTCTATATCAATAGCATTGTTATTGACAACTTCTCAAAGTTTCAGCTAAATAAACCTGCTTACAAGATGGCGAAATGTGCACATACACCTTTGATTTTCAATGTGTTGATCGTAATTTCATTACTAGCATCTAGATCAGATGGAGATGCAAGATCACAAGTCATTAAAATGTATTGTGATGGAGAGTTACAAGACAACGAAACAATCTACGTCCCGAACTTTGTTCGCACAATGGAAATAGCGGGCAGAGAAATACAAAGTTCACATAACGCCACAGTAGTTTTTGGAACAGGACCCAACAGTAACTATGGACTTGCACAATGCTATGGTGATCTTTCTGTACAAGATTGTATTTTGTGCTTTGCTTCAATACGTACTTATCTCCCGGGTTGCTTCCCTCAAAGTGGAGGCCGCATATATCTCGACGGTTGCTATATGAGAGTTCAAAACTATAGTTTCTTTGAAGAGTATACAGGACCTAATGATAGTATTGTTTGCGGGAATACAACAAGGGAGAGTGTATTTTTTCAAGATTCAGCGAGCCGGGCAGTGATGAATGTTGTAACGGGCGCGTTAAGAAACAGTGGATACTTTGCTAGGGAAGAAATGATTGTGCCGGGTACTAATAAGTCGGTTTATGTGATGGCAGAATGTTGGAGGACTTTGAGTCCGGATTCTTGTAGGGCGTGTTTGGTGAATGCATCTGCTACAATAATGAGATGTTTACCATGGTCTGAAGGGCGTGCTTTGAACACCGGATGTTTCATGAGGTATTCGGATACTAATTTTCTCAATCCTGTACCAGTCATAAGCAGCTCTAGCAATAAAGGTAACAGTTCTATATGATTTTAGGAATCAGCAATGTATAAGCTTTCTACATATCTATTAGACTAAAATTGTTCCTATTGTTTAATTAAAATAGTGAGAATGGTCCCTTACTGCACTGTTTTGGGACTATATATGGAAATGGTATCGAGAAGGGACGAATTTCATTATTTTCATTAATCCATAGGGATGATAAATGTATGTAATCTACTCTCTCTTATGATCATTTTTTTCATTTACGTGTTTTGCAGGGAGGATAATAGCTATTGTGATTTCTGTTCTTAGTTCTTTGGCGGTTGTGGTAGTTGCTTTGATGATTGTAGTATATATAAGGAACCGCCGATATATACAGCAGAAGAGAAAAGGTAGGATCATGTTTTGGAATGACAAGTACACCGCATGTTGATGGACTCTTAAAACTTTAGACAGGGTCAACCAGGACCAAATATGACCGGGTGCACAAATTTTTTGAAACCGTAATATAGAAACACATTTTGATGGACCGGGTGCATTTAAGATGCATTTAGTGAAATTTGATGTTTTTTTCAAAAATTAACGCTACATCGAAAAAATCCATAGAGGTCCCGGGCACCCGCGGGAACCCCCCTTGTTCCGTCCCTGGATAGGGATATCTAAAATAAATTACTGATTGCTTAATGTTTCAGGTTCTTATGATGTCGAGAAAATGGCGAAGATTCTTACTGACAGTAGCTTGAACTTCAAATACGCCACTGTTCAGAAAGCAACAGGAAACTGGGACGAGTCTAATAAACTTGGACAAGGAGGGTTTGGAACTGTGTACAAGGTACTACCTGATAGGACAACCACATAAAACACGTCGTTATGTCGAGTTTCATCAGATATATTTAATGTCAACATTTATATTCTTTCAGGGGGTTCTTTCAGATGGACGAGAGATAGCTGTGAAGAGGCTCTTCTTAAATAACAGATTCAGAGCAAAAGATTTCTATAACGAAGTTAATATGATTAGTAGTGTTGAACATAAAAATCTGGTTAGGCTGTTAGGATGCAGCTGTTCAGGACCTGAAAGCATTCTTATATACGAGTACCTACCCAACATGAGCCTTGATCTCTTCATTTTTGGTATGTTCAAAAGTTTTTAGTGACACTCATTTTATATTAGAGGTGTGAATTTCGGTTTACTTACTTATAAATTGGTCTATTTGGGTTGTATTTTGTCTCAAACTTGTCAAATAAGAAATTTGCTAAAAGGTCAAACGGGTTGAGAGTCGCTAATATTCCTCGACGTACGTTTTTATTCTGAAGATTCGGATTATTATGGTAATAATATCCCTTATTGGACACAGCTAATATATCAATTATTATAAAAAGTTATAAAATGAATTAAGACTGTTGGCATGTCAATTGACCTGAACCGTTTTGACCATTTTAAACCCGAACAAATTTTGACCGTTAATTTTGAGTTTGTGAACCTATGCAGATGAAATAAAAGGAAGGGAACTAAGCTGGGAGAAGAGATTTGAGATTATTATTGGTGTAGCAGAAGGCCTTGTTTACCTACACGAAAATAACAAAACACGAATAATTCACAGGGATATTAAAGCTTCTAATATCTTGTTAGACTTAAGACTTCGTGCCAAAATAGCCGATTTTGGGTTGGCCAGATCGTTTCAAGATGATAGGAGTCATATCAGCACCGCCATTGCAGGAACACTGTAACTATCTCATTATTTTAGCCTTTTCGACCTTATATTGTTACATAATTTTCTTGCTAAATTTGTTATTATATTTCAATATTATAGAGGATATATGGCTCCAGAGTACCTAGCACATGGCCAGTTAACTGAAAAGGCTGATGTCTTTAGCTTCGGTGTGTTACTACTGGAAGTCGTCTCCGGAATGGAAAACAACAGAAGTAAAACTATAGACTATACCGACAGCTTACTGTCTACTGTAAGTATAGCTTGCCGAAAATAATGATATTGGTTAGGTTTGTATATAACCATCTATTGAATATTTGAAGGGTGATTTAGGCATGGGCTAAGTGCGTCAAAAATTAACCAACTTTGGTCCATTATTATTTGGGGTGCCGGTTTCTTAGGCATGACATATAATAAAGGGTGAGGATTCTCTCAAGTAGTATGCAACTTGATTGATCAAGTTGTAATTTTTGAGTTTTAATAAAATAAAAAAATAATAATAATAAAAAAAATAAAAATGGAAAAGGAAAATGTAACACTTTTTGTGGGCAAAAAAATGGTTACATGAAATTTAACTAAAACTTTATTTATTTATTTATGTTTTTTTGCCTTTGACCCTTTAGATATTGTGCATTAGTCAAATGTCACAATTATGGTGGGACATAATGTGTTACTTGTGGATGAACAGGCATGGAAGTATTTCAAGAAAGGTACAGTAGAGGAACTCTTCGACCCGAACCTAATGATGCATACTTATCCTAACATCATTTTCCAGAAAGATGCAATAAGAGTGGTACGCGTAGGCCTTCTTTGCATTCAAGAGGCTCCATCTTTAAGACCATCTATGTCAAGAGCACTAAAAATGTTGGCAAAAGATGATGAACCATTACCCGCACCCTCTAATCCCCCTTTTATAGACGAAAAAACCATGGAGCTTAACAGCACCACACAAAAGCTACTGCATTACTCTGACGGTGATGATTCTAATTCAGTTGCTACAATTTCTCATAGCCATTTCTTCCCTAGGTAACACTAGTTGTTTTAATATCATGACCGTGATGATTTTATGTTTTTTACTCTGTTATATATAAATTACGAAAACCAGATACCGGAGATGAAGGTGTTTTATATATTGTACATTTGTAAAAAATTTAAAGCAAGAGACACAATTTGTTTAACCCTTTGTTTTGAAATACAGAAACATGCATATATGAAGCATATAAGACGTAAATGTTCTATGAATGAAATGTAGATACACAGATTATACTATTATAGTTTTGGATGCACCTTATCGTTTTGGACCTCGCACGATTTGAATGGTTGTAAGGACATTTTTTTGCTTGTTTTATCGTGTAGTAACCAAGTTCCCCATGAGTCATCCACCGACTTCAAAATGTTTAGCACTTGAAAATCCTGCTTCTAGAGCGATATATCTAAATCAAGGATTGATGCTTTTGACCCTGGTTTTAGAACTCGATATATCTCCTTCATCGCCTTATATTTGTCGATTACATTTCTTAGCCCATAGTAATTGCATCAAAATGACTGGCGGAAAATGGTAAATCAAGTGCATCACCTTCCACCCACCTACGAGACACAACTTAATCACCAATAAAACTTGAACCATAAATTTGAGATGTGGGAAACGGGGGTAGGTTGATTAACAGGTCCAAGTCAAAAATAATTTGATACGGTTCGGGTTAGCCCGAAACACCTAGACTTTTATTTTAGGTCAAATGGCACAAAAGGTTACCCAAGTTATGGGTCATTTCCGATCAAGGTATTCCACTTTCTTTTGGCACAAAAAGGTAGCCAACTTTTTCTTTTTGGCCAATATGGGTATTTTTGTTAAATATTTAACGATCATCCGTTAAGTTTTACATTTCAAGTCTACCGTTGCTACCACTGTCGCCTCCAGGCCCACCACCAACCCCACCCACCACCACGATGATGGGTGGTTTTGGTGGTGGCAGCGTTAGGGTAAAACGATGATGGGTGGGGTTGGTGGTGACGGCAGTGGTTGGTGATGGTATTGGTGGGTGGGTGGGGTTGGTGGTGCTATGGTTGGTATTGGTGGGTGGGTGGGGTTGGTGGCGCTGTTGGTGGTGGGTGGGGTTGATGGTTTACGGCAATGGTGGGTAGGGTTGGTGGTGGCGACGGTGCTTGGTAGTGGTGGTAGTGGTGGTGACGGTGGTAGCGACGGTAATTGGTGGTGGTGGCGGCGGCGATAAACTTTAAATGTAAAACTTAACGGATGATCTTTAAATATTTAATGAAAATACCCAAATTTGCCACAAAAAAAAAAAAAAAAAAAAAAAAAAAAAAAAAAAAAAAAGTTGCCTACTTTTTATGCCAAAAAAGTGGAATTTCTTGATTTGTGTGTCATTTGCCCTTTATTTTATTATATATACTTACTAGGTCTCTACCCGGCCGATGACCAATTTTCTCAATAGCTAATGAAAATCGTAAAACTATGTTTAAGATTTAAAATGCGATAATTATAGCAGAATGCACACACTTTGTGGCGGATAATATTAAAAGATTCCTAAAAGAATAATGTGATATTTAAGTTATGTGTTTAAGCATATCTTTATCGAACTCCACTCGATTTATTGCTTAAACTGCATAGTAAACGTCCACAAAGTAATCAAAACAAATGAACCTCAAAACTTGTGTGTCTTCATGCTATGCACTAACAACTAAACACCAATAAACCAAATGTAAAGTAAGATAACTGATAGTATGAAGGCCCTCATTGATGATCGCCTATCAAACTTTTTTTTCCTAGTTTAGTGTTTTCTTTTGATATGAATGGTCAAAGCCTTCCTTTCGCCCTCACTTTCCTTCATCTCATGCATCTAGGGAAGGAAGCAAAGCTGTTTAAGTATTCATATCATAATAGGTAGAACATTTATTTCCCAACACATAAAATATGAAGAATGAAACATTAGAAAGAGTATACCCGAGAACTTACATTAATAGGAACAACAATTGAAAAACTTGTTGCATATGTGGCTCAATTATGATGAAACGCGGTTATTTGTTTTTAAGGATTAACATATGATTATATTCCGACTACATGTTTAGTAAATTTTATATAAGGAAATCAATTAGAAAGCCCGTGAGCATAATGATATTAGAGAATAATATAACATTATTTCATTATTTTCATAATAATAAGCTCAAATTTTGTGAAAGAAAGATTAATATCACGCCATGATGAAATTTTGGATCAGATAGATTTAGGTCTATCATAAATATCTATTATGAAACATATGGAAAAAGCTTTTTCAGCATCTAGGTTTGAGTCTAACACCACAATGATAACCGTGTAGAATATATGTAATATCATGTAATCATATTCAAAACATGCATTCAAGCGTTTGAAACACGGTTCCTTCAACAAACAGGGTCATCTCAACGATCCGATGGGCCTAAAATGAGATTCCTCGAAAAGGCCTTGCAAAATTTTAGACAGTGATAACGGTTATAAAATTTGGTATTTTTCTTGGTTTTTTAACTTTTGATTATGTGTTACATTGTTGGCTGTTTGATGATTAGACTTGTCGTAATAAGGACCATAACCACGTGTTGTGTCCATTTTTTTGTTACATCATTGAAGTTTGTGACTTTTCATTTGATTTGGTAAAAGTGATGACAGAATGTAAACACACAATAGAAGGTGATGATGTTGATTTGGTGAAGGAGAATACGGTGGTTGATTAAGGCGTTATTAAAGCGTATACTTTATTGGCTTTATGGTTGACACACCATAGCCTATTGGTAATTGTTCAAGATGAAACGCATATAAAATGAAATGTCTCTTTATATTATAGTTCTAAAAGGCGTGCAAAGGCCTCGCAAAAGTGTGAGGCTTGGTCATGTCACCATGTCACGCGTTATGCCGTCTTATGCCACGTTTTTTTATAAACTTGATATATATGAAATATAATATAATTATATAAATATTTTCATATTTTGTGCCACCTTATGTCACGCTTTATAAACGCAAAAACTTCGCATTGACCACTAAGGCCTGAGGCTTGATCATACCGCCACGCCACGCCTCGCGCTATAACATTACTTTATATAATTAAAGAATATTTTTTCTGAGTAAATACTAAATATTATTGCTCAAACTTTTAAAGACCTAATACTACATGTATTAACTAAACCTTTAGGATATTTCATAGTTGCCTCTATAAAATGTACCACATTAATGTTATAAAAGATAATTTGGCTCTAATTACTTATACGGTATTTAGTATCAAGCTTAACTAACTTAAGATCAACATTCATCGACATATATGTATCACACTATTTTCAGCATTTGGGATACTAAATAACAAAATAATATCATAAGTATTTGATTACGACATGACGAGTACTAAAATAAGAATTTTGACACATATAGCTCACTTAAGTTCAGTCGTCACTGTTGCAAGCACCAGTAGTTTCCCAAATACTTCATTGATAGCCATCTAGTTAACAACCTGTGATAAATATAATCGTAAACAAAAACAATCAACATTAACTTGAATTTTACAATTGAAAATTCAAGAATTAGTATCCTTATCCACCTATTAATTTACTACATACAGTAGTTACACAACAAGTAATATTGAAAACATAATTATATGTAACTCAACTAAAAGAGCGGGGAAACCCGCGCGATGCTGCGGGATTTCAAAAAAAAAAAAAAAAAAAAAATTGTTGCAGCGGGTTATTCAGATAGTTGTTTTTTGTTGATTTTGTAGGTTCACAATTATTTTGTATTTTTATTTTTTAAATTATTTTTTTTACAAAAATTAATTTTAAAGTTTTTTTAATTTTTTTTTTCTATTTTTCCGAAATTATTAAAAAATATATATAAAAAAAAATTAAAAAAAAAAATTACTGTAGCAATCAAAGATGCAATAATGAACCTACCATGCCACTTAAAATTACTTTAAAGGATAAAAAGTGTCAGAATACATCCAAGTAAAAATGAAACCAATACAGCATTATTGACATGTTGCTAAAGTAACCAACAAATTTCTTTATAACACTTTGACAATCAGACAGTTATCTTAATCGTGTTTTCAGAAACCTGTTGCTGCATTTTTATGCATCCATTTTCTCCCCATTCAGGTCCCCATAACCTGCAACATTCATTACGTTTTTACTTAAAGCGATATCAAGAAGGTATACGGAAAAAAACGAAAAGGAAAAGGCATTCATTTTTTCCTTAATGCCTTGAATATAGTCTTTAACGTTGTTAGTTACTTTTACTTGATACCTAATGGGGCACATCTAGAATCCGTATGTAGTCTACGTAGGCTAAAAAGCCATCACGAAATCCTCATCCACCACATATTTGAATTACCAATTTGCTAGCTAAAATAAGGAGCCTTAGACAACCTAAATGAAATTCGTAAAAACAGGAAGGAACGTCACTAACGTTGTCGCACCAGTGGTGGCGAGGCCGATGGTCCGTCATCCACTGTTGGATTCTAGTTCTGCAAACCATGTGGCCCTACAATGCTGATGACATAAAATGGTTAACAAACTAATAATTGAGGTTGGCAAAAAAATTTAGAACTGTAATCTATTAGCACGTGTACAGACCTGCACGTGTCTCATTGAACCTCCTTTTGCGAGCATTTTGTACGGGTGCAGGTTAGTGGCTGTTGTTGGTAAATTGCAGCCATCACATAACTGAACAGGCAAATATATTAAAAGTATGGGCTGGTATGCGTCTTGTTGTGGGGTGTAGGTCTGGAACCACTACAATGAGTAACTGCAATTGAAGTGTCGAGAATAAGGTAAAATCAAAACACCCAAATGTAATAATAAATAACAATAATAACAAATAAAATATAAGTTTAACCTTAGTTGCACATGTCTTTCATCTGTACCAGAAAACCACATGAATGGTTTCGTTACATATACCAGTCATAAAACTTTGATCATCAAAAAGCCAAGAAAAAGTATCTTCGGTTAAATCACGTTCTTTCATCTGTAACAGCTATAACCTGAATAAGGCAAAAACTCATTTTAATATAATGCTAATGTAAACATCCTTTTACACAGCTTATTAATTTTTTAACAATGTGTTTATAAAGTAGTAACATATTGAACATAATAGCTAAAAACAAATGAAATCTATATTGGTATAACATCATAAAACAAAGTTAAGATATTAATAACTCTGGTTTTAAAGTAAAGTAGGGACAATAGGCAGATTAAAGTAACTTTACCGAACCTACTTCTGAACGCAACAACTGAACCAATACACTGAACCAACAAACTGAACCCACTCACTCAAACACCACCTTGAACACGCTCCCTGAACACACCCTTTGAAGCCAACCACTGAACAAATCCATTCAAAGTAACCAAGACAATACTGAAACGATAAAAGATTACCTGATTGCGTATTATTGAACCATCAAAGTGCTCCCCTTTTTTTCTAATAATAAGGTACGGCAATCAGTTTTTCAAAGCCCCTTTGTTTTTGTAATCGCCGAAATTGTACGACGAACCTTCTTGTTCCAGGCGTACTAAGATCGCTGAAAGAAAGTAGGTTATCTTTATGCATTAAGTGACAGCATGAGGTGCTTGGAATGAGGTGAAATATATAGACCCTGTCGAACGGTCCTAGAACGCCTGGAACGCGTATTGGCGTTACAGGAACGTGTATTGGGTATGCTGGCTTCAGCTGTAACAATGACAGTTAACACTAAATTAATTTCCACCATCATAGCAGGTATTTCAAAAATAAAATGCAGAAAGAAGTAATAGCATATCCAAGACCAAGAGTCAGCTAAAATTAAACCTATAAAACAACTAACCTCTAGTGAACGGCTGAGCATTATCACAGCTGATTGGTAGCCATGGGGATTCAGTAGTTGTTTGTGCATTTACATCCATACAACCGAGAAAAAAATGAATGTTGAATCAGCATAAACAATCATAGTATGAACGTATACAGAAATTCTAAACTACAAAAATGCATTGATACAATCATAAAAGAAAAGGGAAAAAATTCTAAAACTAAGCCAGCAAAATAACCAACCTTGAGTAAACGGTTGTGCTTTATAACGGTTGACTGATGCCCGTGGCGATTCGCTGGGCATCTGCGCATCTACATCTACAAAGCTGACATAAGTGATCATGGTCTGCACATATACAGAAACCGCAGACTATAAAAATGCATAGATACAATTATATAATAAAGGAAAACACGTATAGGATGAATGCATAAGATAAATAATGCAACCATTAACATACTTGCAACTGGTACATGTGGTATAACCATAAATGTAAATAAGAACAAACTTGTTTGAGAAGATGGTTCTGTTTTTCAGAAATCCGCTAAACTCGTTAAAATTTTCAAAACCTATTGACACATGCAACAATAAATCGCATCCTTCATCCCCTACAAACTAATGTCACCAAAAATGGTCTAACGAAAACAAAAATTACAATATAAAACATACCTTCAATTACTTATCCTTTGCTAAACAAAGACATTATCATAAGACGCTCTTTTCGTTATAATGTTTCAATCTTTATAATCTTTCTGCAAGAATCAATTCCATCCAGTTCTGTTTCGGAATCAACTGCAAACAAAAGTAACCTTCCGGCACCAAAAAAATCCCCAAAACTGAAACCATAAATGCCTTTTCCTTAATGACATGTAAAGAAAACGAATGCCTCCCGGCACATTTGAGAGGTGCAATTGTACCCTGCTCACTACAATGAATTGGCTTTATAAACAAATTTCTAAACTCTTTATCTAAATGTGCCGGGAGGCATTCGTTTAATACTCAAAAGGCGCAAAAATGTTATCAGGCATTGGTAAAAATAATTAAAGGAATATGAATGGATACCAGGCATTGGCTTATGATCAACACTTTTGAGTAGTGAGCCCTTCATCAACAATCTTATCAAGGCATAAGTATATGAGTTCCAGTTTTCAATTGGATTTCCTTGTTCAACATTACCCCTGCATCAAGAAGTTGAAATGGTTATATGATCAACAAACAGCTTTAAAAACTTTTAAAGCTATCGAATACGTCAGCTACACCCATGTCGGATTCCTAGCTATAATGAAAATACATTTGTTGGATTTATATAAGCACAAATTAGATGAAAAAAAATACCAATAAATCTTATCAAAATTCTTTTGTTTTAAAAAAAGGCTAAAGCTTAAACTGAATTTTTTTTTTGGGCACAAATAGCTTAATATACCCAAAACAAACTCATAAATCCTAAAAGCAAGACACACACATATGGGATGTTTGCTTAAGTTTATATGTGGCTTATGAGCTTATTTATGTTTCGGCTTAGATTTCATAAGGCTAAAATTTATGGCTTATTTTGAGACTTGTGGGCTTATATAAGTTTATTACAATATGATAAACTTATATAAGCCCATAAGTCTCATAATAAGCTGGAAATTTGGTCTTATGTAATATAAGCCAAAGTCAAATAAGGTTATAAGCCCACAACATATAATCTTAAACAAACACCCCTATAATATCAACTACGAATTAATGTTAACCTTAATTCGGAGGTCAAACTAAATAAGAGCTCTTATCTTTTAGCTACAATTAGGTTGATAAAACCAATGAAACACTAAAACCAACACATACGCCTTATACAAAACAACAAAACCCAACCGTAAATCAATAATCGAAGAATAAAGTAAAAATGTACCAGCACCAATAGTAGTAGTAGGATCAGCTTTCATCAAGTTACTGCAATCCAAACTATGAAAAACGCTAACCCGTCAACTACGATCAATGGATACAATCACGGACTCAGCAACAGGCCTTCGCATCACCTGTTAAAAACAAACATGAGACTGAGGTAATTTTTTTTAATTAAAAAAAAGACATATCTAATAATAAATAATCTACTTTTAGTAACATCAAATAAGGCGTAATGATCACCCGCGAAAAGATCAGTAATCAGCATCATTAATCAACTGGAGTATGCCGATGTCAATGGGTATTGAGATTAACAAAATTGGGAACCGTATCCCTAAATCGGAAAAAAAAAAAGAATAAGGAAAAAAAATTAATGAAAATGTCAAGTATCAATCTTTATAAATATGAAAAATTGAATATCACAAAAAAATCGCAAAGATTAAGAGCTAAAAACACTTACAATCGTCTTGATTTCCAATGACATCAATAGATCTTCAACTTTTTAATTGTTTTTGTGAGAGGCGTTTGGTTTTGTATCTGGGTTTGATGAGAGGAGCGTTGAGATGATGTCATGAAGCTGGAATATTGGTTGTGATTCAGTGTAGTGTTTGGAATTTGTAATTTGATTTTCTGTTTAGGGTATTGTGTGTGTGTGGGAGGGGGAGAAGAGGGTTCTCGAATATGAGTTATGAATGGGGAAAAACTGGGTTTTAGATTATACTCAATATAAAAGATGCTACTGTTCATTTCGAGATGAAACAGTGTTTTGTGAGAGTATTGTGTGGGGCCCAAATTTTGGGTTTTAGTATATAGGTATAATATAATTCAACTAAAAGAGCAAAGGTGACCTCTAACAAATCCCGTAACATGCGGAAACAAAGTGCAAAGGATAACTCATCTACTATATTAATAAAACAGGGTTTTGAAAATATCATCTCTCCCCAAAATACCTTAAAACCTGCCACCTGGAAATTCATTTGATCTGACGGTCCTGGTTGTATTCACCTTCTAAACATTAACTGCTCACAATTTTATCCCCTTTTCAAACCGTAACAGAAAAACACAAATCAATAGTAGATCCATAAAAATTAAATTAAACTTTCAGAAATCGTTCAATGAATGAAAACCTCCCCCAAATCAATATAACCGAAATCCCTTCAAACAAAAACCTCCCCCAAATAATTTAATCCTTAATTTTTGCCTACAAAACAATTATCAATAGAATCAACTAATCAAATTACACGAAAACAAATTCAATGAATGAAATCGGATACTTGATTGTGGTAAGATTTATCTTTCTTCTTTCTTTTTTTTTTTTTTATTTTTATTTTTTATTATTTTTTATTTTTTTATGTTTCATAATTTCATTAATCTTGGTGGTTTTAAATAATTCTTATGTTTTCTTGAATATAGGATTGAATTCGTGTATCAAGGAATCATCTAATGGAGGTAATTTCTCATTTTAGGGTTTAATTGAATTTAAATCTAGAATTAGTTAAGAGTTTTTATTGATAGAATTAGGTTTTTAATTCGTATGATTTTGATTTCGAATTTGTTGATAATATGTTTGCAGCATTTATTTGAAATTTATCAGATTTTTTAAAAATTATAAGCAGTTATTATATTCCAATGTTTGTTAATACAGTTTTTAGATTATATATCAGGGCTTTTTTGGTAGCGATATATAATTATGAAAGTGTGTTTTTGAGTCTAATACTGCGGATGTATGTTATCATAGCCTTTTATACGTAGATATTACCAAGGCTGAAAGGTTGTTATCTGTAAATGCTTAGAAGTGATAATCCGTTTTCATTTATTTAGACTTACCTACAAGTGAGAATTTGTTGCATATATTGTCATACGTTGTAAAAAAAACAGCATCAGCAAGGACAGTGACTCAAGATAAAGTAATTTTAAGGCCACTTAAAACATTTTGTAGAACCTTTGCACTATATTGCAACCACCCTCTGAACGAATTATCATAGTATTGAACCAAACGGTTTTATTTTACAACGGTGTAACATATCAACTACTGCGTACACATAAATGAAATACAGCAGTTAATTTAGATTGTACCCAACTTGAGATAATTCGTTGTTATGCTCACCCCAATTGCCTTACCCGATGGATAGTGCACAATTGATACCTTTATATATGTATAACAATACGCCAATTGCTAAGCATACGTATGTACAAAAGACATGTGGTTTGCTCAAATATTTGAAACACTTCCTTCCCTGTTCCCCTTTATAGCGTATTGAAGCAAGGTCTTTGATGGTCTTAAAAATTTGAGCCTTAGAACTTTATACTTAAATTGTTTTCATACTGATGTCTATGCATCAAGAGGTTTTATTTACCTTTTCAATAATGTAGGGTTGTATGGGCCCCTTGATATACAAAGTTTCACTTGGACATTTTTAAAAACTATTTTTTGTAATCTCCATCATTCGTAAAAAAATGGGTTACTAAGTGTATTTATAGGCAAAGAAATTACTTTCTGGAGCGCACCAATTAACTTAGGCTCATTTGACATAATGATCGTATCACAAACTTAGACAATTTATTATTGACTATCTTATTTTTGAAAGTTGTATACTACCTAATGGAATATTTGATTGACAGATAAAAGGGAATCATAGCAAAGAATAACTGTTTGATTTTTGTCTTGAGATTATCCTCTTTAAAATAAAACCTGTCAATCAAATCTCTTTTTTGTTTGTCATATTTGACTAAGCATGCTTCCTTAGCATCACTATTCTTCATTGGGAGAATTGCATATATACCCACTAAAACTCAAAAACTTGCATATTTCCTCAAAATACAAGTTTTTAATGCATGATTTACAATGCAAGTTAAGCATGTTTTGGGTATATATGCAAATATGCAAGTTTTAGTGGGTATATATGCAATTGCCCCCCTTCTTCATTTGGTATCACAACATAAAAAAAAAACACACACACACACACGCAAATCCTCTCAAGATCCCCTGCTCAAAACCCTAACCGAAAAAAACCAATTCAATAGCAGATCCATCAAACAGTGATAGCAATGAGGCAATTTTTTGAGATAACCTTCCTAGGAAAACGATTATCACATGCAATAATGTTATTGGTCATCATTTTGTGGGCATCAAATGTTTAGCTAAGCTCATTATTCTTATCATGTAGGTGGTGAATGCTTTCTTGAAGTTGGTGATAGCAATGAGATCAGGGAACATGTTTCTATCCATCGATCTTCAAAACCTTGCGACAGAACGGTATGAGAATATCTTTCCCCTTTTTTTGGTATTGCTATAAACTTGAGTGATGGTTGTTCTTAAATTAAAGAATTGTATAACCAGATTATTGGCGATAACAATCTTATAATGGGATCTTGCCATACAGCCCTTGAACATATTGCCGATAACAATCTTATAATGGTGATGACAATCTTAAAATGGGCAAATTAAGGCAAAGTAGTAGTGACTTTTAGAGTTTTGTTGGGTATTTGATTTCTAAGCCAACCTTTGAACATAAATAGGTTTACCCGTTACACCATTGTAGAACTTTAAGAATTATGAGCTCTTTAGTTGGACAATATATATTATTGCTAATACCAATGTTTTAGTAACATATGTATATATGAAAACGGGTGACTTCATAAATGTCCACTCTTTATTTATGTTCTTTCATCTTGATGTGACTTTTTTATATTAAGGGAGGTAAAATTGAAGGTACACATGATGAGTTGTTAAATGAAGGACTGCTAGCAGCTGAGTATACCAGAAGAAAACAATCATGTTTATTTTAAGTTGATCTTGCTCAGGTACATTTCTTCACCCCGTTGAATGAGCACAATATTACTTGATACTTGATTAGTCCTAAAATGGTAATGAAGTACTTTTTATAGCATATACCATCGATTTTTTTTCTTAAATTTTAATTGAAGTTTCTAATTTTGCATTCTCAGTTAATGATGTTAGAGGGTCTTTGGAGGGAGGTAAAACAGCTGAAACTCGACTCATTATCAATTTTGCCATTCAACCTTTGTCTAAATTTATCATAACAATTCTTGCTCTCTTTACTCAGATATGGAGCTTCACAATGAAAGTTGCATGTTGCCAACATCACATAGCCATTCAAACAGATCCAAAGAGCTGCAAGTGGACCCAAAAGAATGTCCAAGAATTTGATACCAAATATGTAGAAACTATGGCACTCCTGTTGAGTTATTTTCCATTGGAGAGTTATATAAGGGCAGTTGTGAACAATGATTATAATGCTATCTTATGTAATCTTATTTAACTTGGCTTCCCAAATGAATGATAATCACTTGACACAGGTAATGAAGACGCAAACAGAAAAATAGATAGTATTTGACACAGGTAATGAGAGATACATGTGAAATACAATCACTATTTATCATGATGTTATTGTCTAATAGTTTGTCACGACATAGAATTTTGTTTGGCTACAAACTATTATAATTCTACAACAAACGTTGTCTATAAAAAAGTCCTTCATTGACTATAAATTTGTTCTTATTTTTTAGCTACTTTTTGTTTAAACAATCAATGTTATTTAGTTTTGTTGCGGATGTTTGCAAATGACATTTTACCTTAACTTTTTTGGTTTTTAATATTATATCATTTAACGTTATTTCTATTAACTATTTTATTACTTTTATATTTTCAACAATTCTTAAAGCTAGCCGCCCATCGGGCGGGCCTTGAGGCTAGTATAAAATAAACTTAGCTAGTCAATTGATAACCCAAATATGAAATTAATCCTTAAATAAATGTATCCATTTTACTTCTTGCGAAAACCCAAATTGAGGAACCACTCCAGATGCTGTAACGATTACCTCATCAAAATTATGTGTTATAAGAAAGATAAGATAAGTAGGTGACTTTTTATGTGTCGTGCTGCTCAGCGTATTCTGACTATACACCTTTCAATGCTTATTTACCTATATATGCATGCTTGTTAAAAGTATGTAGATTTAGACATGAAACAATTTCATTTCAAACTTTTACCATTTTAATGAGTAATCGATAAGGGAGGTTTCTGATTTACCCAAACACATACTACTAATAACTGCAGTTTAAATTCACAAAACAGTCAAGACGCTTTGTTGCTACGGTCGATATCATTCAATAGACGTAGTTGGATGAGCTAATCATGATACTTGAGCCTATGGTTTATTTAAGCTCTTAAGCTCAAATTGATAAGCGAATAAGCTAAAAAAATTGAGGTTATTAGCTTTTCAAAAGTTTAATAAGCTGTGAGATGAAAAAAATAAGCTTAAACAAACACCCCTAAATTGATCGTTTCTACAGTTCCCACTAACCCACATGGAAGTCATCATTGAGAATCCAGTTTCTAAAGGTTGCTGCTACATCTAATACAATTTGGTCTCATGGCTATTGATCATGTATAGTACTCCCGGACCCAACATACTGGGCCGGGCATGCTCATAATCTGAACCGCGGCAGAGTCAAGACGGACAAGCACACATTATAGACTCCATTCTTGCCAAGCTGGACAAGAGAACGCCCCGGTCTCGCCAGGACGGGCCGAAACACATCATCGGCCGCCGCCAAAAGCCAGATCTCTTGGGATTATGTCCCCCACGTGATCTGACACCTACCTACTAGGGGAGGCGTAATTCGGCTCGCAGAGTCCCGATGCAGCTACAGGTGACGGGTGTGGTAGTATAAATACCCCCACCTCATTTATTACTCTCAACTGATAGCATTAACTCTCACACAGTCCGCACATACACTCTCTCTCTAAAACAATATACTTACTCTCACACCGGAGGCCAACCGCGGAACCCCTTTCCGCGGTAAGACTAACGGTGGTGTCTTCTCTTAGCAGCTTGACAAGACACTTAGCACAAGATCCGCCCCTGCCAAGAGCTAGCCTAAACTAGGTCTTCCATTGAGCCCAAGATTCGTACTAACAAGTTGGCGCCATTCGTGGGACGAGTTACACAATTGCGTTTCTAAAGAACTTTACCGAGTAACCAGGTGAATGACTCTTACCCAGCCCGAGAGCGTTCAACAGTACGGAACACTCTTGGGAAAGGGAAGAGCCAGGAAGGAGAGCACCATTCGGGCTCCCTTCCGGAAGAGGCGATAAGGGAATTTTGCGATAAGCATTATGACCAATTTTTGCCCTTAATGGCCGAGTGATCTGTGCTAAAACGTATATATAAATATTATGCAATGACGGATACGCGTGAATAAATACAAATCACCCCTTTGTGAAAAAGGATAATTGCAAAAACTCACGTTTGTGTGTGTAGTATGAAACCAGGTAAGTGATTACCCGGATCGTTTCCCAACAAGGCTGGAATGGGCAAATTGTTTAAGTTTTGGATTAGAGTGACTGATGATTATATATGAGATTTTTGATTTTTTTTTTAATTCTATTTGATATATGAAAAACAAATATACAAAAGAAAATTAAACGTGAATAAAATAAACTAAAAACGCGTAACGGGAAATCTAAAACGGGACTAAAAAGTGAAATATTAGAAAACTAATCCTACAAGTGTAAAATTATTTTTCTAAAATCCTAAATAATAAAATAAAATTTTAGAAATTAAAATTATATTTTTCTGATTTTTATATTTTTTATTATGAATTAAATACTATTAAAACTAATTAAAAGGTTTAAAAATAGTAAATGACTCAGGAAAAATATGAAAAATTCAAGATAAGTCTAAAATAATATTCTTAATCTAGAAAAATTAAAATCAAAAGTTTACTAAACCTAATAAGCAGTTGGGCTAATAAGCAGTTTGGGAATAAGCCCAAAAATAAGCTAATAAGCTCAAAAATTTACCAAAGGCTCAGGACTAGTTTAAACAACTTATATAAGCACAAAACAACTTATATCAAATAGCTTAACCCACAGAATAAGCCAATTAAGCACTTGAGCAAAATCAAAAATTATGCAGAAACAGTGGTAAAACCACCAACTTGCAGAGCACAATAAGCAATTCAAATAAGCAGATAAGTGGAATAATATGGGGGCAAAACCTTGCTAGCACTACTGGGTACACTAAAAACCAAAAAGCAGATCAAGGAGAGCTTATTTGGTGCTTAAAAATGAGCTGAGAAAGTAGCCAATTCAGACAAGTATGTACTGATGGATCAGTACATGCTTGTCTTGGTGGGGGATTTTTGAGCTTATTTTTAAGGCTCCAATAAGCCAAGAAAGGGTCTGGGATTGGAGATAAGCAAAGATAAACTAGCAAATTACCCAGAACAAAAAGAATTAAGCACTACTAACACAATTAAGGACTGAAAACTTGGATTGAAAAAAGTGTGCAGACTGCAATTAAAGGGTCTGTGTGGTTTGTTTTGTGTGCAGAGATGCACAAACCAAATGACCTCAAACCAACTTTTGGCTACTCACTAAATGGACTCAAAAGAACTCAGTTATGCCAAGAAAAAGGCCTAAATAAGCTTGTGGCTTATTATGGCTATTATGGACCTATTAAGGTCTGATTTTACCACAGACCCCTCAAATCTATATTTTCTATTGAAATGGCTAATCAGGACTTAGAAACAGCTTATATGGAACATATTAAGCTGGTTTGAAGTTGGGCTTTTGGCAAATGAACAGTAAATAGCTATTTGACCTTTTTATGCCAAACACCCCTTAAAAGGGGTTGTCTTGGATTTTTCAAATGAAACAAGCTATAAACTATGATTTTTTTGGTTGTTAACTGATTTACTGACTTATATTAACTATATTAAGCAACTTTTAAAAGGTAAATAAGCAGTAGATTAAGCTATGCCTTATTTGGCTGTTTTTGGCTTTTTAAAGGTTTTTAAGTAAAATGAGACAAAAGCTATTTAAGACTTATAAAACTGATGAAAAACAATTGTTAACTATCAATAAGCAGGAAATTTATGAGATAAGCTAATATTAAGCAGTTATACAGTGGAAATAGAAATTATGCTAAAATTGAGAAAAAGCTTACAACTGCTGAGGCTTATGAAACAGAAAGAACAAGATCAGAACAATTCTAGCTTGTTGTCAACAAGCTAGAAACCAAATATAAACCTTCCTGAATAGCTTATTTTACCAGAAGTGCTTATTAGCCTCCAGGTTGACTTTTGTTGACTTTCTTCATCATTCTTGAATAGAACTGATTTAAACTAATATAAACTTACAACAGGCTATGATAAGCTTGTATAAGCTTATAGAAACAACTAAGAAGCTATTTCAATTATTACTTAACTTAATTCGAATTCTCAGTACAACATGAAATTTTAGAAACTTGGAATTATCATTAGCTACTGGAAATTGTACAAAGATTGTTAACAAACAGACTTAATTTAACTTGTATTGATTATTGAAACTTGAAATTACAAACTATGGCTACTGAAAATTAAAATACGATTATGCTAATTTTACTACTTTTCCATTAAGGCTTACAAAGGGTCCTATATATACTACACTGAGGTGGGATAAGCTTCTTATCTTCTTCTGATCATTCTTGTACCTTTGGATCCTTCTGACATCATCTCAATCGTTGAAATGGATTTTGGCGCCAAAATTGAGATAGTGGAAAAATCCACTATCTCTGATAACTTGTACTGAGGAAGAAGCATTTAATGAATATTGGCTTGTTAGGTGAGTGGGATAGGAGGAGGGTGGTGGGTTTGTCAGAAAGGCGGTGGAAAATGGTGGTTTTGGTATTGGTGACTGGTTTTGGCGGTTTAGGGAGAAAGGGAAAGGTTTGACTGGGGTCAAACCGGGGTATTGGGTTTTATTTAAACAAAGGGTAAATGGGCTGGTGTTTGTGTGTTGGGCTGGGGTTTTATAATTTGGGTTGGGTTGGTTTATAAGGATAGGATTAGTTTTGGATTTTAGGTAAAACTTAGGGACCAATTATGTATCTTCTGAAAATCCAGGGACTAAAGCTGCCAAAAATAGAATTTGCTTCCAAGGACCATTTGTGAACATGTTTGATTTCCCAAGGACTCATGTTGACTTATCTTCCAAATTAAACCTTCAGGGACTAATTCTGCCAATTTATGAAACTTCAGGGACTGAAACTGTCAATTTTGTAAACTTAGCTCGTTTTTCACTTGTTTTCAATCTTTTTGTTCCTGAATCATATAAAAACACATTCTATGATATTTTCTGTATTTTGAAGCATTTCTGAGTGTTTTTAAATGTTTTTGCAGTTTAAATGGGAATAAAATGATGAGTATTTAGACACTCATCAATCCCCCACACTAAACTATTGCTAGTCCCTAGCAATCATTTTTGAAAATTTAATGGATTTTATGTCTCTTTACCAAAAGCCATTACTTCTGGAGTAGCCAATGTTTTAGTATGTGATACTTTGGTACATTAATAACCAAATAATTTTGAGCAAACCATCAGCTGTCAACGGATTTGATTTGTCTTTACCAAAAGCCGTTTGCTTCTGGACTAGCCAACACTTAGATAAAATACAATTATTATCTTTGGTGAGCTGATTACCAATCATGGTTTTCCAATGCCTTTACCACAAGCCATAACCTTGCGGGCTAGCCAACTCTTCACTTATAAAGATATGGGGAGTTGAATACCATACAATTTTTGGCAAATTGTAAGCCATAAACGGATTTGAGATATCTTTACCAAGAGCCGTTTGCTCTCGGATTAGCCAATCCTTATGTGGGTTAGACATGGCGGACTGATAACCATTTATTGCGTTCTAAGTGAGAAAAAAAATTTAAAATTTTGGTCAAAATGGGGGTACTAGATGGTACATATGATCAAATTCGCTAGAATTCCCCCCCACACTTAGAACTGAATATTGCCCTCAATATTCAAAGTACCGGCTATTATGCCGACACCTAGAACGTAAAAAGGAAATACTAAAAGCCCTTTTTTTTTTTTTTTTTTTTTTGAATTGTACATGTTTACAACATGTGGGGCATCTCCCCCACACTTAAGTGAGACATGGGTGAAAACCCATGTTTTACTACTGTTTTTATTAACCGAGTCGCTAGCTTGACTCGACCCCGAATTCATTGGTTCATGGGGAAGTAAGTGGAAGAGACCATCTCAATCGGACTTTCATTCAAGATGTCTAGATACACATTGAAGTATATGAAAGGTCCACACCGATGAGATATATCCGGAATTTAAACCAATGTTATATGGAAAATGCCGGGGTCAAAGGTAATATCCTCACTCCCGAATGAGTGAAGGATAGGGGAAATCACCGGGTAGGTGAAGGGAAGAAGAGAGATCTGAATAGCAATTAAGATAAGAACTTCCTCCTCAAGAATTGTATATTCAAGTGGAGGAGGCAAGTCCTTTAACTTGATCTCAGGAAATTTATCAGTTTTCTCAACTGACTTGATTTCCTCATTATGAAGTTCAACGGGAGGGAGTGGAGGAGAATTGTCCTGATTCAACAATTTCTCAAGAAGAAGAATATCTCCCTCCAGATCAATCTCAGCGTTATCAATTCCTTCTAGAAATGAATCACACTTGAGAAAAGCCTCGATCTCTTCCAAAATGCAATCACTTCCCTCAAACGGAGTGAGAGAAGGGGAAGAGTCGGAAATGATAGGTAGAGAAGATGTGGTGGGAACCCCACTCACAGAATTATGAGAATAACCAAGAAACTCTTGAGAGTACTCCTCTGAAGCAATATCAATGACATCGATTCGGTTAACCGATTCAGAATCATAATTTGAGGAGTGCCTCGAAGTTTGATCATGGTTAAAGGTAACAGCTTCATTACCCACACGCAATGTGATCTCATGCTTAAATACATTAATAAGAGCATGTCCCGTTTTTAGGAATCCTCTTCCAAGAATGAGAGGAACCTTTTGATCTGCGTCGAATTCAACAACCACAAAGTCAGCTGGAAAATGGAACTTCCCTACTTTCACAAACACATCCTCGGCAATGCCGAGAGGAAGTGATATAGTTCGATCTGCAAGCTCAAGAGTCATGCAGGTAGGAGTAAGAGCCGGAAGAGAAAGTTTCTTCCACACTGAATGAGGCATCAGGTTGATGCTTGCACCAAGATCGGCCAAGGCATAGCATTCAACCATTCCCGGAAATACACAAGGTATTAGAAACTTTCCAGGATCTCCAAGCTTCTCGGGAAGCTTTTTCAAGATAACTGCTGAGCAGTTCTCATTTAATGGAGTTTTAGCCATTTCAATCAGTTTTTCCTTGTTGCTTAACAAGTGTTTGATTGTTGATGCAAACTTGGGCATCAGAATGATAGCATCCGCAAAACTTATGTCAAAATGTAATTCTTAAAAGATTTGAAAGAATTTGTCCATTTGTTGACTAGCCTTTTCACGGAGCTTTTGCTCATTTAAGCGCGATGGGTAAGGAATATAAGGTTTGGATTTAGGGGCAGCAACTTCAGGAGTCTCAACATAATCAAAGACAACTCCTGGTTTGGATTTCTTTTTCGGGACAATCGGAGGATGGACTTGTGCTGTACTTTGTGGGCTTGGAATTTTCACTTTGTCCGTTGTAACCTCCGTCTCTTTTTCCATTTCATACAACGGAGGAGGAATAGGACCAGAGGGTCCCTCATAAGCAGCACCACTACGAGTGGTGATAGCTTTGATGAAATTGGTTTTTCATCATCATCACTGTCATCAATTGCACTGATAGGAGCAGCATTGAGGATATTGGAATAAGTTCTAGCTGTCCTTTGCTCACTAAGTTTGCTTGACAAACTTTTAACCGTAAATCGTGAAAGAGTAGGATCTATTCTTGACGGTTTAGGAGCAATTTTGGGTGTAGAGTTTTGGACAACCATAGGTTGGACGTATTTAGCACTTCCTTTGTTAGAGGGAAGTACCGGGTCCTTTGTCACCTTGAGTCCATCATGAGCTCTACCACTACGTGTAGTGACAGCTTTGAGTTCACCCCTTGGGTTGACAACAGTGTTACCAGGGAGACCTCCCAAGGAAAAAGGTAGATCATTTAAAGACTTTTTTATCTCATTTATTTGGGTAACCAATAACCGGTTTGTCTCATATTGGGTCCTATTTGTCTCCTCTTGGGATTTTATGAATTGCTTAAGCAACTCATCCGAGGACGTCTGATTTTGGTTTTGGACATTCCATGGCTTTTGGTTAAAATTCCCCTGATTCTGACCTCGGTTTTGACTGAAATTTTGTCCTTGATTTTGAACAAAGTGATTTTGATTATTTTGATTTGGAACGGGTGGAAAACCAGGTGGTACCATAGCATTTGGTGCTCGGTACTGAGTTTCAGCATGCGGTCGGTATTGATTTTGGTTTACTGCAGCTACGGGAGCTGGGTAAAGAGAAGCATCGGTTGCTTGACAATCATAATACGAATGCGGGCCACCACAAGTTTCACACACTTTGTTTATGGCTTTGATTTGTTCCGGTTTATGAATTTCACTCTTCATTTCTTTCATTTCCTTCATTTCCTTCATCATGCAACGCATTGCGTCTGTTAGAAAGGCTAACTCTGATGAGTTACCGGATGAAGAAGCAGGAGTGACAGGAACATTCACTTTGTTTCGAGAAATAGGAACTTTTGATTTATTTTCACAAATTTCAATCACCTCTTTAGGTCGACGATTCAAGATATTGCCACCGGCGGCAGCGTTGAGAGAATCTTGATCGTTTCCATTCAACCCATTATAAAACGTATTGATCTGTTGTAATTCCGTGAAATCATGATGCGGGCATTTTCTTAGGAGATCTTTAAATCTGTCCCATGCCTCTCCGAAGTTTTCATCGAAACCTTGACGAAATCCAGAAATTTCATTTTTCAGATTAGTCGTCTTTGATGGAGGGAAGAAATAATTGACAAATTTCTTTACTAGATCTTCCCAAGTTTCAATGGATCGAGGGGGTTCTTTATCCAGCCAAATCCGGGCTGCCCCTTCGAGTGAAAACGGAAATAGCATTAATTTGATAACTTTTTGCGGCACATCCTTGTAATTGATTGTAGAGGTCAACTTGTTGAACCAACGGATGTGTGCATACGGATCTTCTCGTTCAAACCCCTGGAATTGGTTTGTAGAAACGAGCTGAATCAAGTGCGTTTTCAGTTCAAAATGATCAGAGTCGATGGTGGTAAAACAATGGCATCTCCGTAACCCTCGGTGGGTGCTTGGAGCATCTCCGCCATTGTGCGATTGTCTGCCATATTATCAGTGGGAACAGTACGAATCTCGGGTTCGACTATTCGGGCAGCACGTCTACGATTACGTCTTCTCGGAATATCTACGAGTTCACGTAAAGGACTTGTCGACGTGGAAGAACGAGTGCGCATGCACTAAATAAAATATTTTAATTAAATCAAGATCGAAGCAAAACACAAGGAACTTAAACCTTAAATCAACCAGCGTACGGTAGCTCTCTGACTGAAAAACGCACAGAGTGGCGGAGAAGCAAAGGTGGGCAATTAATGCTCCTTAAAAACCCGCTTCTTTCAGTTCGACAATTTAATGTCAAACTATCCTTAAACCTCCGTTATAGTTTGTTTATCAATCAAAGGTGAGCCGAATTCGCAAGCGACACAAAGGCAAGTTTTAATCTTTGGTTTGGGAACTTATTATGATAATACCCAAGTTGAGGAATATTATTTTAATTTTGCTTTTATCTTTTATTTTACAATAAAACAGAAAATGTTTTTGGGTTTTTGTTTTTTATATGATATTATATATATAAAAGAAAAGGAAAATATTTTTGTATTTTATATGGTTTATGGGAAATAGGAACTTCACAAGGAAGGATCTCAAATCACTAATCGCTTAAACTTTACACAATATTGTCGCAACACAACCTCCCCGGCAGCGGCGCCAAAATTTGATCCGTGCTAAAACGTATATATAAATATTATGCAATGACGGATACGCGTGAATAAATACAAATCACCCCTTTGTGAAAAAGGATAATTGCAAAAACTCACGTTTGTGTGTGTAGTATGAAACCAGGTAAGTGATTACCCGGATCGTTTCCCAACGAGGCTGGAATGGGCAAATTGTTTAAGTTTTGGATTAGAGTGACTGATGATTATATATGAGATTTTTGATTTTTTTTTAATTCTATTTGATATATGAAAAACAAATATACAAAAGAAAATTAAACGCGAATAAAATAAACTAAAAACGCGTAACGGGAAATCTAAAACGGGACTAAAAAGTGAAATATTAGAAAACTAATCCTACAAGTGTAAAATTATTTTTCTAAAATCCTAAATAATAAAAGAAAATTTTAGAAATTAAAATTATATTTTTCTGATTTTTATATTTTTTATTATGAATTAAATACTATTAAAACTAATTAAAAGGTTTAAAAATAGTAAATGACTCAGGAAAAAATTGAAAAATTCAAGATAAGTCTAAAATAATAATATTAATCTAGGAAAATTAAAATCAAAAGTTTACTAAACCCTAATAAGCAGTTGGGCTAATAAGCAGTTTGGGAATAAGCCCAAAAATGAGCTAATAAGCTCAAAATTTTACCAAAGGCTCAGGACTAGTTTAAACAACTTATATAAGCACAAAACAACTTATATCAAATAGCTTAACCCACAGAATAAGCCAATTAAGCACTTGAGCAGAATCAAAAATTATGCAGAAACAGTGGTAAAACCACCAACTTGCAGAGCACAATAAGCAATTCAAATAAGCAGATAAGTGGAATAATATGGGGGCAAAACCTTGCTAGCACTACTGGGTACACTAAAAACCAAAAAGCAGATCAAGGAGAGCTTATTTGGTGCTTAAAAATGAGCTGAGAAAGTAGCCAATTTAGACAAGTATGTACTGATGGATCAGTACATGCTTGTCTTGGTGGGGGATTTTTGAGCTTATTTTTAAGGCTCCAATAAGCCAAGAAAGGGTCTGGGATTGGAGATAAGCAAAGATAAACTAGCAAATTACCCAGAACAAAAAGAATTAAGCACTACTAACACAATTAAGGACTGAAAACTTGGATTGAAAAAAGTGTGCAGACTGCAATTAAAGGGTCTGTGTGGTTTGTTTTGTGTGCAGAGATGCACAAACCAAATGACCTCAAACCAACTTTTGGCTACTCACTAAATGGACTCAAAAGAACTCAGTTATGCCAAGAAAAAGGCCTAAATAAGCTTGTGGCTTATTATGGCTATTATGGACCTATTAAGGTCTGATTTTACCACAGACCCCTCAAATCTATATTTTCTATTGAAATGGCTAATCAGGAATTAGAAACAGCTTATATGGAACATATTAAGCTGGTTTGAAGTTGGGCTTTTGGCAATTGAACAGTAAATAGCTATTTGACCTTTTTATGCCAAACACCCCTTAAAAGGGGCTGTCTTGGATTTTTCAAATGAAACAAGCTATAAACTATGATTTTTTTGGTTGTTAACTGATTTACTGACTTATATTAACTATATTAAGCAACTTTTAAAAGGTAAATAAGCAGTAGATTAAGCTATGCCTTATTTGGCTGTTTTTGGCTTTTTAAAGGTTTTTAAGTAAAATGAGACAAAAGCTATTTAAGACTTATAAAACTGATGAAAAACAATTGTTAACTATCAATAAGCAGGAAATTTATGAGATAAGCTAATATTAAGCAGTTATACAGTGGAAATAGAAATTATGCTAAAATTGAGAAAAAGCTTACAACTGCTGAGGCTTATGAAACAGAAAGAACAAGATCAGGACAATTCTAGTTTGTTGTCAACAAGCTAGAAACCAAATATAAGCCTTCCTGAATAGCTTATTTTACCAGAAGTGCTTTTTAGCCTCCAGGTTGACTTTTGTTGACTTTCTTCATCATTCTTGAATAGAACTGATTTAAACTAATATAAACTTACAACAGGCTATGATAAGCTTGTATAAGCTTATAGAAACAACTAAGAAGCTATTTCAATTATTACTTAACTTAATTCGAATTCTCAGTACAACATGGAATTTTAGAAACTTGGAATTATCATTAGCTACTGGAAATTGTACAAAGATTGTTAACAAACAGACTTAATTTAACTTGTATTGATTATTGAAACTTGAAATTACAAACTATGGCTACTGAAAATTAAAATACGATTATGCTAATTTTACTACTTTTCCATTAAGGCTTACAAAGGGTCCTATATATACTACACTGAGGTGGGATAAGCTTCTTATCTTCTTCTGATCATTCTTGTACCTTTGGATCCTTCTGACATCATCTCAATCGTTGAAATGGATTTTGGCGCCAAAATTGAGATAGTGGAAAAATCCACTATCTCTGATAACTTGTACTGAGGAAGAAGCATTTAATGAATATTGGCTTGTTATGTGAGTGGGATAGGAGGAGGGTGGTGGGTTTGTCAGAAAGGCGGTGGAAAATGATGGTTTTGGTATTGGTGACTGGTTTTGGCGGTTTAGGGAGAAAGGGAAAGGTTTGACTGGGGTCAAACCGGGGTATTGGGTTTTATTTAAACAAAGGGTAAATGGGCTGGTGTTTGTGTGTTGGGCTCGGGTTTTATAATTTGGGTTGGGTTGGTTTATAAGGATAGGATTAGTTTTGGATTTTAGGTAAAACTTAGGGACCAATTATGTATCTTCTGAAAATCCAGGGACTAAAGCTGCCAAAAATAGAATTTGCTTCCAAGGACCATTTGTGAACATGTTTGATTTCCCAAGGACTCATGTTGACTTATCTTCCAAATTAAACCTTCAGGGACTAATTCTGCCAATTTATGAAACTTCAGGGACTGAAACTGTCAATTTTGTAAACTTAGCTCGTTTTTCACTTGTTTTCAATCTTTTTGTTCCTGAATCATATAAAAACACATTCTATGATATTTTCTGTATTTTGAAGCATTTCTGAGTGTTTTTAAATGTTTTTGCAGTTTAAATGGGAATAAAATGATGAGTATTTAGACACTCATCAATCCCCCACACTAAACTATTGCTAGTCCCTAGCAATCGTTTTTGAAAATTTAATGGATTTTATGTCTCTTTACCAAAAGCCATTACTTCTGGAGTAGCCAATGTTTTAGTATGTGATACTTTGGTACATTAATAACCAAATGATTTTGAGCAAACCATCAGCTGTCAACGGATTTGATTTGTCTTTACCAAAAGCCGTTTGCTTCTGGACTAGCCAACACTTAGATAAAATACAGTTATTATCTTTGGTGAGCTGATTACCAATCATGGTTTTCCAATGCCTTTACCACAAGCCATAACCTTGCGGGCTAGCCAACTCTTCACTTATAAAGATATGGGGAGTTGAATACCATACAATTTTTGGCAAATTGTAAGCCATAAACGGATTTGAGATATCTTTACCAAGATCCGTTTGCTCTCGGATTAGCCAATCCTTATGTGGGTTAGACATGGCGGACTGATAACCATTTATTGCGTTCTAAGTGAGAAAAAAAATTTTAAAATTTTGGTCAAAATGGGGGGTACTAGATGGTACATATGATCAAATTCGCTAGAATTCCCCCCCACACTTAGAACTGAATATTGCCCTCAATATTCAAAGTACCGGCTATTATGCCGACACCTAGAACGTAAAAAGGAAATACTAAAAGCCCTTTTTTTTTTTTTTTTTTTTTTTAATTGTACATGTTTACAACATGTGGGGCATCTCCCCCACACTTAAGTGAGACATGGGTGAAAACCCATGTTTTACTACTGTTTTTATTAACCGAGTCGCTAGCTTGACTCGACCCCGAATTCATTGGTTCATGGGGAAGTAAGTGGAAGAGACCATCTCAATCGGACTTTCATTCAAGATGTCTAGATACACATTGAAGTATATGAAAGGTCCACACCGATGAGATATATCCGGAATTTAAACCAATGTTATATGGAAAATACCGGGGTCAAAGGTAATATCCTCACTCCCGAATGAGTGAAGGATAGGGGAAATCACCGGGTAGGTGAAGGGAAGAAGAGAGATCTGAATAGCAATTAAGATAAGAACTTCCTCCTCAAGAATTGTATATTCAAGTGGAGGAGGCAAGTCCTTTAACTTGATCTCAGGAAATTTATCAGTTTTCTCAACTGACTTGATTTCCTCATTATGAAGTTCAACGGGAGGGAGTGGAGGAGAATTGTCCTGATTCAACAATTTCTCAAGAAGAAGAATATCTCCCTCCAGATCAATCTCAGCGTTATCAATTCCTTCTAGAAATGAATCACACTTGAGAAAAGCCTCGATCTCTTCCAAAATGCAATCACTTCCCTCAAACGGAGTGAGAGAAGGGGAAGAGTCGGAAATGATAGGTAGAGAAGATGTGGTGGGAACCCCACTCACAGAATTATGAGAATAACCAAGAAACTCTTGAGAGTACTCCTCTGAAGCAATATCAATGACATCGATTCGGTTAACCGATTCAGAATCATAATTTGAGGAGTGCCTCGAAGTTTGATCATGGTTAAAGGTAACAGCTTCATTACCCACACGCAATGTGATCTCATGCTTAAATACATCAATAAGAGCATGTCCCGTTTTTAGGAATCCTCTTCCAAGAATGAGAGGAACCTTTTGATCTGCGTCGAATTCAACAACCACAAAGTCAGCTGGAAAATGGAACTTCCCTACTTTCACAAACACATCCTCGGCAATGCCGAGAGGAAGTGATATAGTTCGATCTGCAAGCTCAAGAGTCATGCAGGTAGGAGTAAGAGCCGGAAGAGAAAGTTTCTTCCACACTGAATGAGGCATCAGGTTGATGCTTGCACCAAGATCGGCCAAGGCATAGCATTCAACCATTCCCGGAAATACACAAGGTATTAGAAACTTTCCAAGATCTCCAAGCTTCTCGGGAAGCTTTTTCAAGATAACTGCTGAGCAGTTCTCATTTAATGGAGTTTTAGCCATTTCAATCAGTTTTTCCTTGTTGCTTAACAAGTGTTTGATTGTTGATGCAAACTTGGGCATCAGAATGATAGCATCCGCAAAACTTATGTCAAAATGTAATTCTTAAAAGATTTGAAAGAATTTGTCCATTTGTTGACTAGCCTTTTCACGGAGCTTTTGCTCATTTAAGCGCGATGGGTAAGGAATATAAGGTTTGGATTTAGGGGCAGCAACTTCAGGAATCTCAACATAATCAAAGACAACTCCTGGTTTGGATTTCTTTTTCAGGACAATCGGAGGATGGACTTGTGCTGTACTTTGTGGGCTTGGAATTTTCACTTTGTCCGTTGTAACCTCCGTCTCTTTTTCCATTTCATACAACGGAGGAGGAATAGGACCAGAGGGTCCCTCATAAGCAGCACCACTACGAGTGGTGATAGCTTTGATGAAATTGGTTTTTCATCATCATCACTGTCATCAATTGCACTGATAGGAGCAGCATTGAGGATATTGGAATAAGTTCTAGCTGTCCTTTGCTCACTAAGTTTGCTTGACAAACTTTTAACCGTAAATCGTGAAAGAGTAGGATCTATTCATGACGGTTTAGGAGCAATTTTGGGTGTAGAGTTTTGGACAACCATAGGTTAGACGTATTTAGCACTTCCTTTGTTAGAGGGAAGTACCGGGTCCTTTGTCACCTTGAGTCCATCATAAGCTCTACCACTACGTAAAAAAAAAGTCGTTTGGTCAAGGGATCGTGGGTGTTAAGGGTTTCAGAGTTAGTGACTGTGTGTGCAACAAAAAAAAGTCAAATGACCAAGAGTGTGAGTCAACGCAAACCACAGGGACCATCTTTGTAATTTACTCCAAATAATAATAAGAGTAAACTCCAAAATACATCCCTGTGGTTTACCCCATTTCGCACCATACATCCCTCTCGAAAAAGTTGCAACATATACATCCTCCGTTAGTAAAAGTTAACCTATATACATCCACGAGGACGAACGGTGCAAATTTTGTGTCGTTAACTTGGACACGTGGCAGTTAAGTAAGGGTATTTCTGTCATTATCTTTCACACCTACTGCACCACTCTTTTAATACTTTTTTCACTCAAACCCAGTTCATAAACACAAATCCGAAACGCAAATCAAAAATACCATAGAAACAAACATAAAAACCTCCTTCCTTTGTGATCTTCAGTTCCTTTTCTGAAAACACAAACAAACCCAGGAACAAAGATCGAAGAGAAGCGGGAATCCTATTCCCTTAATGGCGACTGCTAAAGATGAAAACCTACAAAACCCACAACAACAAGAAGGGGTTAGCAGAAGGTCTAATAGAAAGAATAAACAAAAGATACCCAACAATGATTTCGAATCATCTTACATTGAAGATGATGACGATGATGATGGTAGTACTAAAAAGAAAAGAAGAAAGTCTGCTCAAAAGAAGAAATCTATTAATGATGGTTTTAATGAAAAGAGAAGAAGAAAGAAAGCTATTAAAGATGTAAAAGTTGTGGAATATAATGGCAAGGAAGTTAAGATGTCATTGAACAACTGTTGCCATCAATGTAAAAGGAACGAAAAGGAAGAAGTCGTTCGATGTCTTAGCTATTGCCATCAGAAAGAATAAACAAAAGATACCCACCATTAATCCTCTTCAATCTATTTAAACACAAATCAAAATCTCAAACCCAAATAAAAAACACCAAGATCCATCTATTTAAGCTCAAGAACATGTAATTAAAACCTACACACCAACAAACCCAATTCACACAACCTCGATTGGTTCTTAATAATGTATATAGACTTGTATATTTTTCTAGCTTGTACTATGTTGATTCTCTCCATTTTCTGCTGTCATTCAACAACACAAAATGCCCAAAATCCCAAAATCAACTACTACTCTCAAACCCTAAAAAATCATCCACCAAAAAACTCTCAAATCCAATCAATACCCATTTCAATTCACTCAATTCTAAGCAAAACCCATGTTTCAGTTTCCTCTCATTCTCCTTTTTTTACCAGTCATTCTCATCTCCGGCGACTCTCCGGCGCCGGAAAATGAACTCCGGTCACTTCTTGAGTTTAAAAAAGGAATCTTTGAAGATCCCTTAAACAAAATATTCAATTCTTGGAACATTAGTACTAGCCCAGATTCAAATATTTGCCCATCTTTTTATGGAGTGACATGTGAGGATCAGAATGGGTTTGTTAATTCCATTGTTTTGGATCATTTGCAGTTGTCTGGTGAATTAAAGTTTAGTACTTTAGTTGGGTTGAAGTATTTAAGGAATTTGTGTCTTTGATTTGTGTTTTTGATTTGTGTTTGTGTTTTGGATTTGTGTTTATGAACTGGGTTTGAGTGAAAAAAGTATTAAAAGAGTGGTGCAGTAGGTGTGAAAGATAATGACAGAAATACCCTTACTTAACTGCCACGTGTCCAAGTTAACGACACAAAATTTGCACCGTACGTCCTCGTGAATGTATATAGGTTAACTTTTACTAACGGAGGATGTATATGTTGCAACTTTTTCGCGAGGGATGTATGGTGCGAAATGGGGTAAACCACAGGGATGTATTTTGGAGTTTACTCTAATAATAATAATAATAATAATAATAATAATAATAATAATAATAATAATAATAATAATAATAATAATAATAATAATAATAATAATAAGTTGGCTAACTTTTATGCAAAAAAAAAAGTGGGATACGTTTGATTTGCGTGCTATTTGCCTTTTATTTTATTATATATACTTAATATTGTAGCAAACATGAGACAAATAACCAAAATCTATATATATTATTTGAATGATAAAAATGATCCAGGAGGTTTTATGCATCAACAACACAAACCGGACAAATCAAACCCCTGCAATCACTTGACCCGTTTCATTTTAAGACAAATTTTAGTATTTTACTCACTGGCAATAAAACATAACCGAATAAATCCATACTTAATTACCGACACATTGTTTACTCAAACAAGAGCTAAATATACCAATGCTCACTTGAGGTTACGATAGCAGGGTTTTTAACGTAATTGCTGCCTTGATGAAGCGACAATTAGTTGTTCACTTGAGTAATCAAGGCTAGTAACCTGCAGATTTTGAGAAACAATGATGATATTGAGGTTTATTAGCGGGAAATTCACAATTATGTCATAATGAACTTATATAAGCCAGAAAATGTCAAAATAAGCCACAAAAAGTGCACTCATGAAACATAAGCCCCAAACCAAATAAGTTATAAGCCGGCTATATAAGCCGAAACAAACACCCCTTTAGCAAATTTTAGTGGTTATAGATATTTGATTGAGAGTTACATGGTTGTTAAAATGTTACTCTACTCGAACAATTTTTTCCCAGACAAAAAATATATAGTTTAATAAAAACATAATCATTACGATTTTTTCTTTTTTACTTTTTGCAGGAACAGTTTTACCCTTAACTTATTAATGTTGTTTTTTTTTTTTTTTTTTTTTTTGGTAATAACATTATCAAGTAAAGATAATATAATGTTGATCAAATATTTCTATCTAAAATAGTAGTAAATAATTAATTTGAGACATGTCAAAAGAAAATGTGAGCAATTATATTAGAGCAGATGGAGTATATCATGTCATTAGTTTGATTGCATTTTGACTTAACAATTACAGCTATTAAGTTGGTAATTGTTCCTTAAGTAGGGCTGGCATAACAAGTCACGCGAACCTGTTAAGGTCAAACATGAACACGACCTGTTAACTAATCGTGTCATTTTTCTCGAACACGAACACGACACGAAAATTAACATGTGCACCTGTTAAGACCTGTTAAGAACCTGTTAAGATTTTAGGGTTTCTAATTTTAAGTCCTAAATTCCTAATCTCCAACATCAACAGGTCACAGCCACAGGTCAACAACATCAACAATCAACAATCAAAATAAATCCACCATTTCTAAGTCCTAATCTCCAAACCCCTCAACGACAACAACAACATCAACAATCAATCCACCATTTCTAGTCCTAATCTCTCGGCATAATTCGAATCAAAATAAACTACAACAACCACAATAACGATTACAACAACATCAACAACAATCAAAATAAATTACAACAACCACAATAACGATTACAACAACAACATCAACAACAATCAAAATAAATTACAACAACCACAATAACGATAAAAACCGTGAGCTAAATTCGAATCAAAATAAAAACAACAACAAAACCCACAAGTATTTCAATCCTAACCCAAAGTCCCAAACCAAAGTGATAAAAAAATGTGACTCGGTGAGTCACGAGTCAACTCACACCGGTCACCAACGCGCGTGACTTAGTGCGGCTTACCTTTTCTTCTCAATCTAATAACTGAGGGTGGTTAGGTGTGGGAGTGAAGGGACGCTAATGGCGAAATGATGGTGGGATTCGTTTTGATGGCACGTGTGGTAGAGATTGTTGAAGAGAAGGTCGCGGTGAGTATTTTGGTGGTGGTGGTGTGGTGTTGTGAGTGGCAGTGATGGTGGTGGCGGCTAGGGTTTAGTGAGAGGAGGGAGTATATTATTTGTTGGGTGAAAGAGATGAAATGAGGATTAGGTGAAATGAAGATAAGAATAAGAATATAAGATGGGTGGGTACCGAGAGTGTGAGAGGAGTGAGTATATTATTTCCTGTGGGTACTTTATATATATATATATACTAGCTTATAGACCCGTGAAATCCACGGGGTTTTAGAAGAGATTATGCAAAAAAAGGATTTTCATGCCGTGGAAAAAATGAGGAAAGATAACAGAAATCAAACAAACAATGTATTTGAACTTAATAAAAATTATTAAGTCAATAATATGAAAGAGTGCAATGTTTGTAAATATTAACGTAAAAAACATTCATGGATTGTGCCTTATGATTTATACGATCTAATAAATGTCTATGCACGCGTGGTTGAATCTTGATGGTCATGAAAAGCAAACGTATGTAGTAAACGATAATTGAGTTATAACCCAATAAACATATTCGAAGCACCTAAAAAAATAGAGAAAAAAATTGTAAGCACAATTAATTTGTAACTTATAATACGTAAAAAAACGTATAAAAGAAAACAAATGTTTATTAGTACATACCTCTTCAAAGCTTTTCATAGACCCTGGAGAACCTCTTTGTAGACTACATTTGTGGTAGTGTTTGTTAGATGACCATCCGCATCCGAAATAACAACCTTCAACCCTTTTTTGCTTTTGACGCGTGAAAGAGCCACATATAATTGTCCGTGTGTGAAAACAGGACGTGGAAAGTACAAACCAACTTTTGAAAGGGATTGGCCTTGACTCTTGTTTATCATCATGGCAAATGAGACCGACACGGGATATTGTTTCCTAACAATCTTCATAGGTAAACGTTTATCCGACGGAGTTATTTTCAATCTTGGTATAATAACCTTATTTCCAAAATGCGATCCATTAATTATCTGGGCTTGAATAGATGTTCTTGTTAACCGAGTTACTTGAAGTCTTGTCCCGTTACATAATCCTTGAGATTGGTTAATGTTCCTGAGCAACATAATTGGGACACCTACTTTTAATGCAAGCCTATGGTTTGGAACACCCGAGAATTTAAGTCCGTTGATAAATTCTGGTGAAAAAACGGAGTGATCTATGGCAGAGCCGCGTTCAGTTTTATCTATGTTATCACAACTTAGATAAACAGTTTCCTCACCAGGAAACGTCTTGAGCAAATGATCGTTTATAGTATCAACCACTTCATTCGTAGGAGCAAGAATGGCCTTTTCTTGAAAGTAAGAAGGATCATCTATATTATTCAAGAGGTTTGGATAAGTGAAATCAATAATAGATTGTACCGGTTGATCAGTTTCATGTATCAAAATGTCGTTGGGTATATCAATCAAAACCTCCTCGTCATTTGCTCCGCCAAGTTCTCCGTCTCCTACTTTAAGTATCCATTATGCAAATTCCTTAATCTCACTTACATCCTCAGGTCGTGAGCCAACTGTAAGACGCATGTTGGCGGTTAATTTTAAAACTTTGCAGTTATCCCACAAATACGATTGCTTTAAGGATGCACCGACAATGTCCGAGCGTGAACCCTTTGGAATAACGGGAAGCACCTGCCTAAAATCACCACCAAATACTACGGTCATGTTACCAAATGGCTTATCAAATGTCTCGTACCTACTATTACGAAGTACATCTCTTAAAGTCCTATCTAAAGCCTCAAACATAGTTTATGTGTCATGGGGGCTTCGTCCTAAACTATAAGTTTGCATTTTTTTAACAGCCTTCCCAGATCACTTTGAGGAGATATTGAGCAAGTAGACGTCTCATCAATATTTATAGGGATATGGAACCTGGAATGAGCCGTACGGCCTCCTGACATCAATAAAGATGCGATACCACTTGATGCAACGTTTATGACTATGCCACCCTTTCTTCTAATACCAGCAGCAAGTGTTCTCCATAAATAGGTCTTGCCAGTACCTCCGTAACCGTATACAAAATAAGTGCCTCCTCTTCCTTGTTCAATGATGAGGCGAAAAGTGTACCGCTTTTAAGGGGTCATTTAAGACTTAAATCGTATTTATTTGATCAAATATTGCCCTAAATCGTTCCTTTTGTCATTTTAGGTACTTTTGAGGAGAAATCTGGAAAAGGAGGCATTTTGGACGTTTTTGGAGCATAAAAGTGAAGAAAACGACAAAGTCTCAAAAATCGGCTAAAAGTTACTCTTGACGGCGTCACAATTTACTCTGGACGGCGTCATGCTTGGGCAAGAAAAGTTGGACGTGAAATTTACTCATGATAAGCCAGTGAAAATAGCATGTGAATTCTGACGGCGTCACGCTTTAACTTGATCAAGGGCGTCACGGTTTAAATCATAAGGGGACGGCGTCACGTTCACGAACTGACGGCGTCAAGCCTTGATAAGCCAGAATGGATTTTTGAAGAGCTAAAGAGGGACGGCGTCAAGAAGGTCATCCGGGAACCCTAAAAGCGGCGAGGTGACGGCGTCACACTCCATAAGGTGACGCCGTCAGATCCAAAAATCTATATATAGTTTTCTAATCTTTTGTCATTAAGGAGAGCTTAGTGTGTGGAATTTTGGGAGAAAACCCTAAGACGATTTTAGCATCTTTTTCAGGGCTTTTTGCCTTGAGATCTTCCATGTTTCATTGAAAGATAAGTTATCAATTAATCATTCAATATGTCTATGTGTTGTTTGATTCTATCTTATTCTTGTCTTTTGTTTAACATGTTAGGCTAAATTTATCTTGTGTTTGCTTAGATCTAATGAAACCTAGCTATTGATTATTGGTTGTTAATGTGTTATTAGTTGTATTGGATGATTGTTTATCTATGTTAGGCTTAAGAAAACTGGCTAACTTCCTATTCGGTAACTTGCTTGAACGTCTTAAGAAACATGAACCAAATGCGTACTAAAGGTTTTTATGGTTGTATTTAATGCACAAGCGAATTCTAGTGATCCCATGTTAGGAGCTTCCTAGCCGGCTCGACATAGGAGTGAAGTAGGAGCTTGTAGAGTTGGGGAAGTAAGTACGCCACCCCACGAATGGTATTAAGGAATACACCCGTCATCCACGCAACTAATACACACTAATTAACCGGTAAAAGATAGTTAGGGAGTAAGGAAATCTAAGTAAACACATTTCTCTACACATAAGTTTCTCACCACATTTTATTTTCAGTTATTTATTTTATTTGCATTCGTAGTAATTTGGGTTAGTTGACTAGCAACTAATTCCGCCCACTCCTTCAAAACCGAGATTTTACTTGCTTTCATAAAAATATAAAAACATAAAAAGAATCTTCCTCAACCCTTAGACCTAATTAGAGTAGCCTTTCATACCTAACGAACACTATTCCCTGTGGAGAACGATCAATCCCCCGTACTTACCACTACACTATACTACATCGGTCAGGTACACTGCCTGGTGGGGTTGTAAGCCTCTTGAGATCCCTCGAGAGGTAAAACCTGTTGTAAGGTTACAAAACCACGCAATCAAGTTTTTGGCGCCGCAGCCCGGGGAATAGTTATTGTTTAGGTTGAATTTTTATTTTATTAGGTCTACTCACTAGATTCCTTTATAGTGAGATTTTTATTTTATTTTTATAGGTCTTCTTTAGTCTATCTTATTTCTTTGTGTGTTTGTTCGTAATTTCCATTGACTCTTCCGTTCACCATTATGGAGAACGCGAATCCACCATACTACCAGCCACGTAATTCACCCACTCCATATGACATCTTGATGTTTAAACAACATAAAGATGAACCTCTCTATGATGCATGGACTCGTTTTAAATATTTACTCCAAAAAGTCCCTCATCATAACTTCGATTTTTGGTCCCTAACTCAAATCTTTTACAATCATGTCGAACGACATGCCCAAAGGGACATTTACCATATTGCCGGCAGGGATATTAGGGAATTAAGTGCTGAGAAAGCATGGGAAGCTATTGAAGAGTGTGCCCAATATTATTATATAGTAGACAACCCAACAAACGTTAGTACAAGTCAATTGACCACAAATTTCGAGGATCATGAAACAAGTTTGTTTGGGGATGAATATGTTAGTGTTGAGATACCTAAGTGGATGTCATGTAATGCCATATTACAAAACAAACACATAGGTGACCTTGATATGACGGAGGATTTAGCCGAACATGATCATATTGATCAAAAAGACCTAGGTTTTGTGATTGATAACGTCGAATCTCAAGAAACACATGATGAATCTTTTAGGCAGTTTGAATATAGCAGTCAGAATATTGAGGATGATCCGTATGATTTGGACATAGAAGTTGAAATGCCTAGAGAAGCACTTGAGATACTTGGGAAAATGTTAGGGTTAGATCCTACTAAAACGCATGATGAGGATATAGGTGAGCTTGACGTAAGGAATGATGAGGTAAGTAACATAAGCCCACCAAGTGCCCCACAAGTCCTACCATCATTTGAGGCACACACACCGCCCGTGACTTACCCGGAAGAAGTGGAAGAGACTATAGGAACCCCAATAGAGGTAGAACCCTTGGACCAAACACAACTAGAGGATATAGGTTTGAATGCTTATAGTGATCACAACCTTACTCTTAGTTCTAGGGGATTTCCTATTTTTGATGAACCGGAGCCTCAACCAAAACCGTTACCTAATCTTCCATCCTTAGATGTGAATTTAGGAATTGAAAAAGGTCCTGATCCACCCATCAAACCATGTAGTCTGGTGATGCGTGGTTTTGTAACCTTACAACAGGTTTTACCTCTCGAGGGATCTCAAGAGGCTTACAACCCCACCAGGCAGTGTACCTGACCGATGTAGTATAGTGTAGTGGTAAGTACGGGGGATTGATCGTTCTCCACAGGGAATAGTGTTCGTTAGGTGTGAAAGGCTACTCTAATTAGGTCTAAGGATTGAGGAAGATTCTTTTTATGTTTTTATAATTTTTATGAAAGCAAGTAAAATCTCGGTTTTGAAGGAGTGGGCGGAATTAGTTGCTAGTCAACTAACCCAAATTACTACAAATGCAAATAAAATAAAATAACAAAAATGAAAAGTGGTGAGAAACTTATGTGTAGAGAAATGTGTTTACTTAGATTTCCTTACTCCCTAACTATCTTTTACCGGTTAATTAGTGTGTATTAGTTGCGTGGATGACGGGTGTATTCCTTAATACCATTCGTGGGGTGGCGTACTTACTTCCCCAAACTCTACAAGCTCCTACTTCACTCCTATGTCGAGCCGGCTAGGAAGCTCCTAACATGGGATCACTAGAATTCGCTTGTGCATTAAATACAACCATAAAAACCTTTAGTACGCGTTTGGTTCATGTTTCTTAAGACGTTCAAGCAAGTTACCGAATAGGAAGTTAGCCAGTTTTCTTAAGCCTAACATAGATAAACAATCATCCAATACAACTAACAACACACTAACAACCAATAATCAATAGCTAGGTTTCATTAGATCTAAGCAAACACAAGATAAAATTAGCCTAACATGTTAAACAAAAGACAAGCATAAGATAGAATCAAACAACGCATAGACATATTGAATGATTAATTGATAACTTATCTTTCAATGAAACATGGAAGATCTCAAGGCTAAAAGCCCTGAAAAAGTAGCTAAAATCGTCTTAGGGTTTTATCCCAAAATTCCACACACTAAGCTCTCCCTTAATGACAAAAAATTAGAAAACTATATATAGACTTTTGCATCTGACGGCGTCACCTTATGGATTGTGACGCCGTCACCTCGCCGCTTTTAGGGTTCTCGGATGACCATCTTGACGCCGTCCCTCTTTAATTCTCCAAAAATCCGTTCTGGCCTATCAAGGCTTGACGCCCTCACCTCTTGAACGTGACGCCGTCCCCTTATGAATTAAGCCGTGACGCCCTTGATTTAGTTAAAGAGTGACGCCGTCAGAATTCACATGCTAACTCACTGGCCCGTCATGAGTAAATTTCACATCCCACTTTTCTTGCCAAGGCATGACGCCGTCCAGAGTTAAGTCTGACGCCGTCAAGAGTAACTTTTAGCCGATTCTTGAGACTTTGCCGTTTTCTTCACTTTGATGCTCCAAAAACGTCCAAAATGCCTCCTTTTCCAGATTTCTCCTCAAAAGTACCTAAAATGACAAAAGGAACGATTTAGGGCGATATTTGATCAAATAAATACGATTTCGGGCTTAAATGACCCCTTAAAAGCGGTACACTTTTCGCTTCATCAAATACCCTTACACTTGAGATTTGCTTGTCCTCAAGCAAATGCGCTTTTATTCTAATCAAAATACAAGTTAGGGGTCATTTAATGCTAACATAAAAGTAATTACAACAAATAATCGTTCCACTTCAATCATAATAAGCACGGAGATTACATACTAGCACCTCACAAGTAGTGTTTAGATACTCACATCTCTCAAGTGTCATCAAAATAAATCTCATAAATGAAAACGGAAAATATCTCTCACTACCTGTCATAGCAAATAGATTACCATAGGCTTGGGAAAGGATCGAAAACCTCCTCCACTAGGCGTAAGCACCAAAGATAAACTATCAAAGAGGGCTTTTAAATGGGTTGTAATGTTAGGTGTAGGGAAAAGGAAAACACGGTTTGGTTGGATAAAGGATATTTTACTGGTGGCGAGTTAAAAATCTTGGTCAATTACATGTACTATACAATGTTGCTAAGCCAAGACTAGACTCGATCTTAAGCTAGAAACGAAATAACAAAATAACTAAAATATAAAACAAACATAAAATGAAACGGGATGGTAGTCCGTATGTTTTTTCTATTTTTCATTTTCTCATTTTTTTGTATTTTTCTTGATTTTTCGATTTTTTTTTTTTTTTTTTTTTTTTTTTTTTTTTTTTTTTTTGCATACACTTTTGCCCTACCATCCAAAATAATACATCATAGGGGCGTTGCATTCCCCTTACACTTGAATTTTTACATAACTTTACAATTACTAATCTAATGACTCGAATTAAGATAATTGAAAAACTTGGAGTACTTTTAAAACATTTAGCACAAATGGGGGTAATAAATGATGTTCTTCCCCATTACTCCATTATACTAGTACTTTACCCATGAGTCCCAATCGTCCCAAAACAATATGTACAAGGATATGACTCGACTTAGCAACCATGTAATCAACTAGATAATTAACTTGGGTTTAAACAAATGTTGTAACAATAATGCACTAAAGATGAGTGCATACAAGGTAGGCTAAGGCGATTTGGGTGTACATTTAAGTGGGGTGTAACAAATTCTTCCTTTAAGTAAAATGCTTAAAGGTCGAAACGAAAAGATAGGCTCTGAGGGGTATACTAGGGGTATCGTGTACTAAAATTGAGTACAACGCAAAGGGTGTGGGAGAATTACTTGACCAATGTAGCCAAAGTAATTATAACAAAAACACAGGTGTAAAACAATGGGTTAATCCTAATGCCTCTTATCATGTAGTAAATCTAACTACACGAATGTAGTCTCACTTGTGGCCTTGGAATGGTCCTAACGCAAGTTCTAGAATCTAAGTGCTACCGGTACACACATCATAGCATAAATGCTTTTCCTACCAATTCTAGGGGCGAACCTCACATATTTGGGGGTGGAAAATTTTTTAGTGGTACGGTTTTTGTGCTAGTCATATAACTCCTATCCGTGAGACGCTCATTAAGATCAAAGTTTCACTCCTATATGTTGTAAAAAATTTTAAATTTGGCACTAAAATTGCCCTAACAAGTATTTATCTCAGTTTTATTACACATCTACCATCAAACAAACAAAAATCAAGCGTAATTGTATTCTCTAAAATCGTACTTTTACCCTCCCCTTACACTTAAGATGAACATTGTCCCCAATGTTCAAATAACAAGATGTAAAAGCATAAAGTAAAAGAATGAAATCAAATACTCCCCTGATTCGCTCGTTGGATAATGAAATTACACGGTTAAATCTTCTTCCAAGGTAATGTAGAAGCTCCATGACTAATGCATCGCCATAAGCTTGATTCCATAAACATCTCCTTGTCCAAAATAACCTGTTAAACCTGAGAAAGCAAACACGAAAACCTGCATAACATCGGCGGGATAAAATCTATATATAAGGATATAATGCTTGTGGAATGATAATTTTTGCAGATTCCTGGAGATTATAAGTTGGAGATTTTAATAAAAACTTTTTATGAAAACAAAACTTTCAAAAATTTCTGGAAATTAAATCTGACGCCGTCAGGTTATAACCCCTGACGCCGTCAGAAATGACCTGACAAAAAATTTTCATTTTTAGTTTCCGGAAAATTTCTGGAAAAACCTTTACCTTACTTCCTGGAAATCCTGCAAAACATCACTATGACTCGATACAAGCATTTGACTTAAACAATTACAAATATGTATGTTAATTTATTATTATTATGATTCATGTTAATTTGTGTTCTAATAAACCGATTTAGATTTCCCTTACACTTATCTTTTGCAAAATACCTCTATATGTAGTTAAGACGAAGTTAAAAACAACATAAAGCATTTTCACAAATTACTTTTGAACATGAATCAATACTAATAAAAATTACACACACATACGGAAACAAATAAAATCAAACAAACAAATAAATAAACACACAAAGCAAATAAAACAAATAAAGCTTGGGTTGCCTCCCAAGAAGCGCTTTTCTTTATTAACGAGTCTTGTAGCTAGACTCAAAGTCACGGGGTCTACGTTTTTCCGTTTTGCTTCTCAATTGCCCCTCTAATCATCCTAATAACCTCCATATCAATTTTGTATTTAGGTCCAAGGTTTAAGCAATCTTTATAATAAAGGCTTCTCTTATTCCAAACATGGTCCATGCCTTTTTCTTTATCCTCTTCATTGATGTCCTCAAGCGCACCAATGTTGTCCATGTCAAATCGAGGCACAAAACGAAATTCATTAACCCGATAAGGCATCCTATATGTGATCCTATCTATGTGATTAGAAAACTGAACCGTGCCTTTCAAACGGTCATACCTTAAATTGGATGCTTCGATAAATGGCTTACCTAACACAACGCGAGATAGGCGGCAGTCAATAACACTTGCCATATCTTCTAAAATCATGAAGTTGGTGATAATGGTAAAGTTCCCAACAAGGATTTGTATATCCTTAATCCTTCCAACGAAGTTGCAAACTCCGCCTGGACATTTGGGATCCATCCTAGGCTCAAGGGGTGTATTTATGATTTGGCTATAAAGGCCTGAGGACATAACGTTGATTGGGGATTCACAGTCAATGTAAGCATGCTCAACGTATTGGTACCCAATCATACATGGTATCTTCACATTCCCGGGATCACCTCTCTTAATCTTTGGGTCAATTCTAACAAAAGGTGGTCGAGGGTTATCAACTAGGTTGTTATAGTAAGCAATCTCCTCCTTAGTGGGGTATTCATTGAAATAATCATCAAACCTAGGATCTACCTTCACTTCATCAATTTTCTCAATCAACTTATCAACCGTAAGATTATTACGTTCTAAGTAATTATCTGAGTATATGGCGGTCCCTAAGTTGTTCAAGGCATAATCAAGCTCTATATCAATCATTCTACTGAGCTCCCGGAGCTCACTAATCTCATTCTCAAGTTGGCTACGCAACAAAGCTACTTCGCCAGGTGTAAGGGGTGGATTCGCGTTTTCCATAATGGCAAACTGAATAGTCAATGAAAATCTGTTACGAACAAAAGCACAAAGAAAATAGATAGATTAAAGAAAACCTAGAAAAATAAAATAAAAATCTCACTAGAAAGGAATCTAGTGAGTAGACCTAATAAAATAAAAATTCAACCTAAACAATAACTATTCCCCGGCAACGGCGCCAAAAACTTGATGCGTGGTTTTGTAACCTTACAACAGGTTTTACCTCTCGAGGGATCTCAAGAGGCTTACAACCCCACCAGGCAGTGTACCTGACCGATGTAGTATAGTGTAGTGGTAAGTACGGGGGATTGATCGTTCTCCACAGGGAATAGTGTTCGTTAGGTGTGAAAGGCTACTCTAATTAGGTCTAAGGGTTGAGGAAGATTCTTTTTATGTTTTTATAATTTTTATGAAAGCAAGTAAAATCTCGGTTTTGAAGGAGTGGGCGGAATTAGGTGCTAGTCAACTAACCCAAATTACTACAAATGCAAATAAAATAAAATAACAAAAATGAAAAGTTGTGAGAAACTTATGTGTAGAGAAATGTGTTTACTTAGATTTCCTTACTCCCTAACTATCTTTTACCGGTTAATTAGTGTGTATTAGTTGCGTGGATGACGGGTGTATTCCTTAATACCATTCGTGGGGTGGCGTACTTACTTCCCCAAACTCTACAAGCTCCTACTTCACTCCTATGTCGAGCCGGCTAGGAAGCTCCTAACATGGGATCACTAGAATTCGCTTGTGCATTAAATACAACCATAAAAACCTTTAGTACGCGTTTGGTTCATGTTTCTTAAGACGTTCAAGCAAGTTACCGAATAGGAAGTTAGCCAGTTTTCTTAAGCCTAACATAGATAAACAATCATCCAATACAACTAACAACACACTAACAACCAATAATCAATAGCTAGGTTTCATTAGATCTAAGCAAACACAAGATAAAATTAGCCTAACATGTTAAACAAAAGACAAGCATAAGATAGAATCAAACAACACATAGACATATTGAATGATTAATTGATAACTTATCTTTCAATGAAACATGGAAGATCTCAAGGCTAAAAGCCCTGAAAAAGTAGCTAAAATCGTCTTAGGGTTTTATCCCAAAATTCCACACACTAAGCTCTCCCTTAATGACAAAAAATTAGAAAACTATATATAGACTTTTGCATCTGACGGCGTCACCTTATGGATTGTGACGCCGTCACCTCGCCGCTTTTAGGGTTCTCGGATGACCATCTTGACGCCGTCCCTCTTTAATTCTCCAAAAATCCGTTCTGGCCTATCAAGGCTTGACGCCCTCACCTCTTGAACGTGACGCCGTCCCCTTATGAATTAAGCCGTGACGCCCTTGATTTAGTTAAAGAGTGACGCCGTCAGAATTCACATGCTAACTCACTGGCCCGTCATGAGTAAATTTCACATCCCACTTTTCTTGCCAAGGCATGACGCCGTCCAGAGTTAAGTCTGACGCCGTCAAGAGTAACTTTTAGCCGATTCTTGAGACTTTGCCGTTTTCTTCACTTTGATGCTCCAAAAACGTCCAAAATGCCTCCTTTTCCAGATTTCTCCTCAAAAGTACCTAAAATGACAAAAGGAACGATTTAGGGCGATATTTGATCAAATAAATACGATTTCGGGCTTAAATGACCCCTTAAAAGCGGTACACTTTTCGCTTCATCATCTGGGCAATGTTAAGATTAAGGTAGTAGACTCTAAGCCTTGTAGAGAGAAAGCTGACATAGGAGTGAACCATAACCTTTCATACTTACATCACCCATTTATGATTGATCACAAGAAACATTATGGGTTTAAACCGGGTTTATTAGGTCAAGATGGATTCCCAACTAGGAATCTCTCGAAGTTGATAGAAAATGATCCCTTTTTAGGAGAAAACTTTAATTCACCCATTGACCAAAGTGAACTAGGTAAGGTTATGATGAAAGGAGCACACCCCTTTGAGTATATAATTCATCCGTCACTCTTTCCTCACGTGGCATACTTCCACCCAGATGGTGTGTATCGCTACTATCACCCGCACTTAATCCTAAGTGTAGAAAAAACCTCTCCTTTATCCGTTAAATAAGGGTAGAGTCAGGCTCGTGACTCGAACAAAAACAAGCGCTTCTTGGGAGGCAACCCAAGCTTTATTTGTTTTATTTGCTTTGTGTGTTTATTTATTTGTTTGTTTGATTTTATTTGTTTCCGTATGTATGTTTAATTTTTATTCTTATTGATTCATGTTCAAAAGTAATGTGTCAAATGTTATTTATGTTTTAACTCCTTAACTAATTAAAAGTATTTTTAACGTAATGTAAGGGAAATTAATCGTTATTGAACCAAAAACAAACGTTAATAATAAATTAGCAACAATCCTATTTATATGTTTATTATAATTTGTTTTGCAGATTTCAGAAGTAAGGTTAAAGGTTTTTAGAATTTTGGAAATTAACGAAAATTTTTGTCATCATTTTGAGTCATTAATATGATTAATTTCAAGTAAATTTGAAAATTTTGTTTTAAAGTTTTTTAAATCTAACTATAATATCAAGGATTCTGCAAAGATAATCATTAAGGCATAAACTAAATAGGATTTAAACCACCAATTACAGGTCGTATTAAGTTATAAGTTTACATACATTTACCGAGATTGTTTTGGAGTCAATGCTATGGATGCATTAGTCATGACTTGAATTTTTGAGGAATTTAAAGTGGTAATTTTCATTATCTAAACACAGGAGCGCGATGATCAGGGGTAGATTATTTGATTTTGAATTCTTTTACTTTTTCTTTTACAATCTAGTTATCTTGATTAACTATTGGGGTACATGTGTTTATTTCTAAGTGTATATGGGGAGGTTTGAAAAGCATACAGATTTTTGAGAGATTAACAATATGCGCATTTGATTTTTGTTATTGTTTTATCATATAAATGTGTAGATAAAATCTAGTAGGATTGGTTAATAGTAATTGTTAAGAGGATATGTTAAGTAATTTAGTGCCAAATTTAAAATTTTTTTACAACATATAGGAGTGAAACTTTGATCTTAATGAGCGTCTCACGGATAGGAGTTATATGACTAGCACAAAAACCGTACCACTAAAAAAATTTTCCACCCCCAAATATGTGAGGTTCACCCCTAGAATTGGTAGGAAAAGCATTTATGCTATGATGTGTGTACCGGTAGCACTTAGATTCTAGAACTTGCGTTAGGACCATTCCAAGGCCACAAGTGAGACTACATTCGTGTAGTTAGATTTACTACATGATAAGAGGCATTAGGATTAACCCATTGTTTTACACCTGTGTTTTTGTTATAATTACGTTGGCTACATTGGTCAAGTAATTCTCCCACACCCTTTGCGTTGTACTCATTTTTAGTACACGATACCCCTAGTACACCCCTCAGAGCCTATCTTTTCGTTTCGACCTTTAAGCATTTTACTTAAAGGAAGAATTTGTTACACCCCACTAAAATGTACACCCAAATCGCCTTAGCCTACCTTGTATGCACTCATCTTTAGTGCATTATTGTTACAATATTTGTTTAAACCTTAGTTAATTATCTAATTGATTACATGGTTGCTAAGTCGAGTCATATCCTTGTACATATTGTTTTGGGACGATTGGGACTCATGGGTAAAGTACTAGTGTAATGGAATAATGGGGAAGAACATCATTTATTACCCCCATATGTGCTAAATATTTTAAAAGTACTCCAAGTTTTTCGATTATCTTAATTCGAGTCATTAGAATAGTTATTTGTAAAGTTATGTAAAAATTCAAGTGTAAGGGGGATGCAATGCCCCTATGATGTATTATTTTGGATGGTAGGGCAAAAGTGTATGCAAAAAAAAAAAAAAAATAAAAATAAAAATAAAAATAAAATAAAATCAAGAAAAATACAAAAAAAATGAGAAAAAGAAAAGTAGAAAAAACATACGGACTACCATCCCGTTTTATTTTATGTTTGTTTTATATTTTTGTTATTTTGTTATTTCGTTTCTAGCTTAAGATCGAGTCTAGTCTTGGCTTAGCAACATTGTATAGTACATGTAATTGATCAAGATTTTTAACTCGCCACCAGTAAAATATCCCGTATCCAACAAAACCGTGTTTTCCTTTTCCCTACACCTAAAGTTATAACTCATTTAAAAGCCCTCTTTGATAGTTTATCTTAGGTGCTTACGCCTAGTGGATGAGGTTTTCGATCCTTTCCCAAGCCTATGGTAATCTATTTGCTATGACAGGTAGTGAGAGATATTATCCGTTTTCATTTATGAGATTTATTTTGATGACACTTGAGAGATGTGAGTATCTAAACACTACTTGTGAGGTGCTAGTTTATAATCTCCGTGCTTATTATGATTGAAGTGGAACGATTATTTGTTGTAATTACTTTTATGTTAGCATTAAATGACCCCTAACTTGTATTTTGATTAGAATAAAAGCGCATTTGCTTGAGGACAAGCAAATCTCAAGTGTAAGGGTATTTGATGAAGCGAAAAGTGTACCGCTTTTAAGGGGTCATTTAAGCCTTAAATCGTATTTATTTGATCAAATATTGCCCTAAATCGTTCCTTTTGTCATTTTAGGTACTTTTGAGGAGAAATCTGGAAAAGGAGGCATTTTGGACGTTTTTGGAGCATTAAAGTGAAGAAAACGGCAAAGTCTCAAAAATCGGCTAAAAGTTACTCTTGACGGCGTCAAATTTACTCATGATAAGCCAGTGAAAATAGCATGTGAATTCTGACGGCGTCACGCTTTAACTTGATCAAGGGCGTCACGGCTTAAATCATAAGGGGACGGCGTCACGTTCATGGTTCGACGGCGTCAAGCCTTGATAAGCCAGAATGGATTTTTGAAGAGCTAAAGAGGGACGGCGTCAAGAAGGTCATCCGGGAACCCTAGAAGCGGCGAGGTGACGGCGTCACAATCCATAAGGTGACGCCGTCAGATCCAAAAATCTATATATAGTTTTCTAATTTTTTGTCATTAAGGAGAGCTTAGTGTGTGGAATTTTGGGATAAAACCCTAAGACGATTTTAGCATCTTTTTCAGGGCTTTTTGCCTTGAGATCTTCCATGTTTCATTGAAAGATAAGTTATCAATTAATCATTCAATATGTCTATGTGTTGTTTGATTCTATCTTATTCTTGTCTTTTGTTTAACATGTTAGGCTAAATTTATCTTGTGTTTGCTTAGATCTAATGAAACCTAGCTATTGATTATTGGTTGTTAATGTGTTATTAGTTGTATTGGATGATTGTTTATCTATGTTAGGCTTAAGAAAACTGGCTAACTTCCTATTCGGTAACTTGCTTGAACGTCTTAAGAAACATGAACCAAATGCGTACTAAAGGTTTTTATGGTTGTATTTAATGCACAAGCGAATTCTAGTGATCCCATGTTAGGAGCTTCCTAGCCGGCTCGACATAGGAGTGAAGTAGGAGCTTGTAGAGTTGGGGAAGTAAGTACGCCACCCCACGAATGGTATTAAGGAATACACCCGTCATCCACGCAACTAATACACACTAATTAACCGGTAAAAGATAGTTAGGGAGTAAGGAAATCTAAGTAAACACATTTCTCTACACATAAGTTTCTCACCACATTTTATTTTCAGTTATTTATTTTATTTGCATTCGTAGTAATTTGGGTTAGTTGACTAGCAACTAATTCCGCCCACTCCTTCAAAACCGAGATTTTACTTGCTTTCATAAAAATATAAAAACATAAAAAGAATCTTCCTCAACCCTTAGACCTAATTAGAGTAGCCTTTCATACCTAACGAACACTATTCCCTGTGGAGAACGATCAATCCCCCGTACTTACCACTACACTATACTACATCGGTCAGGTACACTGCCTGGTGGGGTTGTAAGCCTCTTGAGATCCCTCGAGAGGTAAAACCTGTTGTAAGGTTACAAAACCACGCAATCATGCTTGTTCAACGGATGTCATGATGGTATCAAACACGCTCCTCTGTTCACTGGTTAACGCAGCATATAGTGTTTCGTATTCTGACTGTAACTCTGATGGGTTATATTGTAACTCATCGTATATAAGTCTGTTTCCAAATTCAGTTACGTATGTGTCATTTGGGTAAGGAAGCTCAGGAAAACGCTTCAAAGTGGTTCCTCTGGATTGCATAAGTTGTTCAATCCAGAACAAACAAACATTTTTTTTCTCATCGTCACTCAGGCGCAAACCTACATGAAAGTAACTAATATGAGCAGCGGGTTATATATTAAAAATTTACTTATAGGAGTGTTTTAACATAATTAAATGATGTATTGTAACATAATTATCTTAATTATCGAATAATGCATACTAAGAAGAAGTAATTATAAGAGTGTTTTAACATTATTATTCTCTTGGTATATTAGAAACATTTACCAATAACAGGAAAGAACAATGTGTAAAATAATATAGTAACAAAGAAATTTTTTTAGTTGTACCTGGAATTCCTAAAACAATACTCCGCTTATATTCGACATCTTCTGATAGCAAATGCCAAGTCTGTAACCAAACATTCAAAGGTGCGTCAAGTTCCCGTTGTGAAAACAATGTAACAAACAGGTCCCGTAAATGGTCAGCGGAGGACCAATGTGTTGCGTCTTTAATACTTTCAATATATTCCCGATCATCATCTAAAAGACCAACTGCATAGCAAGCATCCTTGTAAGTAGGATAAACTATACTGTTAATTTTCTTTATGTCATCGTGGTTTCGACATCCTTTTTGACTATTTAGTAGCATTCTACAATAGTAAGCGTCACCGGCTGAAATTGGGACATTATGAATTCTGCCAATAGCGTATCTTTGTTTCCTTTTTGTCCAGATTCTCTTTGGTGCATTCCAGACGAATTTCGTAGGAAACTCAGCATATGTTAAGTCTCTTGCTGGTGGATACTCTTCATTCATTTGCATCCAGGCTTCGAACATAGATACACCAACAGTCGGCTTCTGAACAACGGTTTCAAGGTCAGAGTTCTCATCAAATACAACTGGTTGCTCGCCCTCGAGATGAAATGAGAGCCGTTCTACAGATGGAGTTCTATAATGAATCTCAAAGCTAAACATTCTCCATGCAGCTTCACATGCAGATAGGTACCTGCAATCATAGAAAGCCTTAATCTCGTCTACAGGTTTAGCATTTTCTTGACCGTCCTCCGTGTTAGCTGGTTCGTACAACTGTGCCGATACTCTATCGGGACCTTTGTTTATATATTTAAACAAATATTTGATTGATCCAGTCTTATTGCACCACTCAACATTAATGTGGCATTGATAACGTTTAAGAAGCGCCACATTATACAGTATAACATAACCGTTATGCAATTTATGTCCATTCTTAACAACATGATTCCCGTTACCACGTCTTTTATAAATAGGATAGCCATCCGAGTCAACAGAACTTTGTTGCATGAACCTTTTTGGAAAGTGTTTGGTACATTTCCCATCAGCCATGCAGACCTGATGCTCGTTGTTATCACCACATGGACCATGCATCATGTAATCCGAAACCAGTTTGTACAAATCAGGATCTTCATTTGGATCTGGTATCTCAACAGAGATGTGTTTGTCAATATGTTCAGCATTCGGCACCTTGTCATCCTTATGCAAAAACAAACACACATGTGCGTGCGGAAGTCCTCTTTTCTGGAATTCAACTGTGTACACAACTGCAAAATATCATTGTACATTGTTGAAGTGAACACGACACCTTTAAACAGGATAGGTAAAACAGATTATCTTAATATGCTATACTAAAAGTAATTGTGGAAAGTGGAGTAAATTTAAAATATACATGCTTGAATACGGCCAAACAAACGCAACTCTTTGACATCCTTTATCAATTGATCAAGTTTCTGTTTAAAAACTCGAGTAAGAACATCAGGGCGGTCTGTAGCTTCACAATTATGCTCTCGCATATATCTTGCAATTTCAGGCCATTTAGGATTGCATGTTATCGTTATAAATAAATCTGGACAACCATACCATCTGCACAACGCCATGGCGTCCATATAATTTTGCTGCATGTATCTTGGTCCGCCGGTAAACAAAGAAGGCAAAATGATAGGCTTTCCAAGTAAGGACGAATATGTATTTCCATTAGCAATGCTTTGACGGACATTTGAGTACGTGTCACACCTCAGTTTAGATTGTTTGGCGCGATGAAAATACAATCGTTCTGTCTCAACCATAGTGTAACCATCCACAAGAAATTGCTGAAACAAACGCCCTCCACGGACAAATAAATTCTCTGTATTAGGACGGTCCATTATCTGATAGGCAAACCACTGTCTCATTGTAACTGTTTTGTCCTCCTTTTTAGTGGCCGGTTCTCCCGATTTCTTCCTATGTGGTATTCCTAAATAATATCCATCTTGTGCACAGGGCATCAACAATGGGTATTGCAAAGGAAGGTACATAGGATGAAAAATATTGATACGCTGCAAACCTTCACCAAACTTTTCTATCACAATATCCCTGTCTTCCACACATGTATCAAAATCTCCTACAATAAGCCCAGCAACATCATTTGCAGTTGGCATAGTGTATTGACGTCCATCCTTGCCTCGCTTTGCCACCAACTTTATTCTAATATTTTGATCGTTGTTTTCTGCGTAGCGGTCACGTGCCCTTCTAAATGTTTTGACCAAATCACTTGATGCATCTAAAACATCTTTTACTTCGCTGATAATGTTTCGATCGATAGGAGTCTTTGAATTAGAACATTCAGACATTGTAGAAGAAGAACCGCTGGTAAATACAGTAAGGGGATGAAAAAAAAAATATTGTCAACATATTAAGTTTTAGAATAAAATGTGTATACAAATGAATAAACAATGAAACGTACAACGTACCTTAATGCTTTTGCTCTATTCTCTGTTTCGTTTTCTGTGTCATATATATACAACTGGCAGAATTTCGGAGGAGCACCTTTCTCCGGAAGTAAACTACCAATTTTATGGTAGGTTTGACCATGTAAGCGAAAAACATAAGGACCACGTCCTTTCCTGTTTACTGAATCATCCACCTTCCCACCCATTGAAGTAAAAGAAAACATACTATTGTATGTTCTAATGTTATTTTTGAAATTTTGACTTTTTGTGTCATTATTGAAAAATAGATCAACTAATGGTTTCGGAGCAGGAGGTGCTTGTGGAACAAAAACTTTTCCCTTTTGACAACATATGGTATAAGCTTTATTTGTTGGATTAGAGTTTCCTGTTCTTGCTTCAGCTTCCCATAGCATAGCATGACAGTGTTTACACTCGAATGTAGGATCGCCATGGTCATAGTATTCTGGAATATATGTTAAGGCTATTTGTTAATTGTGTGTTATAAAAGTCATTAGTATTGTTTAATGATAGCAATATAAGGTTTAGTAATACCTTCAGATACACCGACGTATTTGTCGTATACTTTTCTAACTGGCCCATCAGCATCAAGATTAAAAACAATTGGCGTGCGAGAAGGTAAACTTGGTCTTTTAGACTTCTTTGTTCTTCTTGATGATTCTCCTGCTTCGTATGTTGAATTTTGTCTTGGTAATGCAGAAATGGTAGTTTTACCAACGGAGGTTGTGGTCTGTCTGGAACGCTGATTATTTTGACGAATCAAAGGTGTTTGGAAAGTAACTGAAAATACAACAATCAGTTAACTATTATAAACTTTAATTAGATTATGAAACGGAGTTAAAACATTATATGGTAAGTGATGTTGAAGTACCTGTTGAAACATTAGTAAGTGGTGATTGTCGTTTACGTAGTGTAGCAACTGGAGTTGTTTGATGAACATTTGTTGTGACAGTATTAATTCTTTAGTACAAAAATACAGTTTAGTATCGTAGTGTAACAACATATGCGATAAAATAGTAACGAAGCACTAATAAAGTTTAGTATATTAGTGTAAACATAAAATTACTTGAAATGAAATAATTTTATCAAAAGATTTAGTTTCTACTTTACCAAGTTGTGAAGAAGATGATTGATTATTGTTTGCTAATACAGAACGCCTATTCTGAACATTGCTTCCTACATTCAAATACAGACGATCGGTATCAATCGTTTATTTGTTCACACAATATGATTGTTGTATACTATGAATTAATAAGTAGATATTAGTCACGCCTGTAATGAAGTACAAACTTTATACATTATTGCAATCACATTAACACAGTTTAATAACAAATGTCACTTTTACAGCCGTTGTACATGTAAGTTAGATTGGTTAAAGTATAACTTATGTTGACAAAATTATATGTTTGAAGTATAAAACTAATATTGACGACTAATAAGTTAAAGAAAATCATGGTTACCGAATGTTGAAGGACTTATAATCTCAGATAGATTATTATTAGGATGTAATGTGCTTGAATGCGGAGTATTCGTTTCTGCAATAATATAGACATTCCAAACCATGTTATTCGAAATTAATTTTTTTTAATATATCACCAAAATTATATATAAATATGCAAATATGTACCAAAAAGATGATTTGTAAATGTTAAAGTATCTCCAGAATTTAAATGGATTGGAGTATTGACAGATTGGGGTGTTATTTGATTCAAAATACCAACATGAGATGTACCTGCAGCATTGTAAACATTAAAATAGTTGTACTAAAATACATTTATACAACTATTAACTTTCTACTTTACCGATTTGTGAAGAAGATGGTTGAGTATTGTTTGCCAATACGAAACGTCTATTATGAACATTACTTCCTACATTCAAATACCAACGTTCAGTATCAATCATGTATTTTTAACAAAATTTGGTATTAAAAGAGAACATATATTAATAACTAACTATTAGTCACGTCCAAAAGTGGAATCCTTTGATTCATTGATGGTAGAGTCCGTGTCGACAATTCAGGTGAACCTATAAAAGTTCCGAGAATCAACACATAAGGTATTAACATGGTATTATTTTTGAACTAATTTAAAGCATGGCGTATAATAACGTATTAAATATTAACATAATTTTTTATGAACAACAATCAACATACCTGAATTTCTACCTGATGTTACATGTGTATTAGAAAAAGATAACGGATTGGCATTTACATTCAGGGGATCATCTAATGCATGAACAATTAAAAGTTACAAACCATATGTTAATTGCAAAATATAAACTTTTCAACAATTGCAAAATAGAAACTTACAATTCAATAGTTCTGTCAACGATACTCTTCCATTTTTTGGTTTCTTAGAAGCCAGTATTTGAGATCTACTTTTTCTGGCATTTGGTGGAGTATTTTCATCATCCATGGTTATATTTTTGACTGCACTTTGTGTGTAAAAAGATAACGAAAATATGGATATGTAAAAGCTTACGTGATAAGCACAAACTTAAAATGTATTTGAATTTTAAAACATCTTTGTTAATGATATGAAGACATTAAACTCTAAGTCAATATCGTATAATTAATTCCAATCAATAACATTTAATTATAGTAACCGCAATAGATGAAAGTTAATAGGCGCAATCAATATTAATCAACAAAGTTAATGTGATGGAAGATAATCAAATTCAACACATAAACAAAAATTTCGTTACACAAATTAAATGAGAGTTGATCTCTTATTTAAGAAATTAAACTGCAATGATCATGACAAAAACTTCTGTTGCACAGTAAATCTTTGCTGATAACAACGATTCATTCGTCATCGAAGAAGTTTAGATCAACCATATAGTCATCGTCTATATCATGACCCATTGCACGAAGTTGATTGACTAACTCATTTGCCTTATTTATCTTCGACATCAAATTGCTTAGAACTTTATGACATTCTTCAACGTCTCCAACATTAAATCTTAGGCAGTCGATAATAGGCTCCGGGTCGAAGTCATCTGAAAAAATTAAAATATATGTGTAAAGCAGCTTCACATAAGTTTAAAGTATAAAGTATAAATTATAGTTTAGTACCTTCATCTTGTTTGGAAGATCCACCTTCTTCAAATTGAGATGAGTCAAATAAGTTATCATCAAATTTCACATTTGGTGATTTGGACGATTCAACCGGATCATTGACAACTTCATTTTTTTCTTGGTTATTTTCATTCACAACTTCATTGTTAACGTCGGCTTTCTTTTCCACCGGATCTAAGGTGTGGCAGTCATCCTTAGACTCTTTGAATGCTAATTTTGCAAACATTTCTGCAACCATTTTTTCTTTAGATGATGCCATTTAGAGGAGATATTCTTAAAGGTTGTGTTTGTGAATAATGTGTTAGTTTGCATCACTATTTATAGACAAAGTGTATACAAAAAAATTAGATATATGATCCTCACAAAACACAATAACGTGTACATTGTTTGTACATCTATAATAATGTCAATATTAATGACTATATTACTATAAGCACAAATATAAAGTTATGAAATTACATTGTTAGAGAAAAATTAGTTCCACTAATGTAAAAACTTAACCGAATATTTTAAGTTTACGAAAGATTTTTAGCGTGTATTTACGAAAGGAAATGATTTTTTGCTTAAACATAGCAAGCTGTATGAATGTGGTTATATTAAAAGGCGCACTATTGTAATAAGACACCACATTCATTGATCATCAACTGGCCCTATCAAAGTGCAGAAAGCAGGTAACGATGTTACAAATTAAAAAAATAAAGAAAAAAAATAGTTTATGCTTATTTGGTTATTAATTTCATTTAGATCATAATGTAAGTAACGACTTAAAAGAAAAAAAGTTTATAAAAGTATTAGTTTCTTACATTTTTCTGATTATCTTAGGTAGATGATACGTGTTTGCGATGATTGTGATTCAATTTCTCTTTCTATAAAGTATTTTCATATGTGTTTAATGATAAAACTGTGAATGTATTAGTATTGTGTTCTTTGTTTTTTGTTATATAGATTATGATTACTTAGGATGTAGGATAATTATGCAACAATGTATGATTTAACAATTATAGATCAAGGGAGAAGTCACAAAAGGTAAATAATGTGAAAACCCCGAGTTCGTTTGTCCCGACGAAGATTGAATGGAATTGTGATTCGGGATCGTGATTTGTGCAGTGAATGAGAGATAAAAGTGAATGATTGGTAATTATCACTACGGAAAGTAAATCAACACTAAAAATTAACAAATAAAGCATATGAAATGATAACTAAAAGAACAATTAAGCTAAAACTTAGTTAAAACTAAAAACGCGCAAAATAATCCAAAACTACGTACGCGCAACTATAAAAGTGAAATTAGAGCAATACTAATCCTACGGGCATGAAAACAATTTTCCTACATTCTATATGACAAAAGAAAATTATGGGAAAAAGAAAAATATTTTTTTGACTTTTATTTTATTTTCTATGAATTAAAAACTGTTTTAAACTAATTAATTGCTTTAAAAATAGTAAAATACTTTGGAAAAATCTGAGAATTTTTGAGTAAATCTGAAATTAAATGACTAATCTAGGAAAAATAATTTCAGAAATCTATTAAGCCTAAATAAGCTGAAACAGTAAATAAGCAGTTGCAAAATAAGCTAGAAATAAGCTAATAAGGCCAAAAATTATCAAAAGCTCAAAAACTTATTAATCCTACTACTGGAAACTAGAATCCACCAAATAAGCTCAGAAAAGCTCTCAGAACAAGCACAAAAAGCACTTAATGCAGCTGAAAGTAAAGGCAGAACAGTGGTTAATCAGCAGTTTTGCAGCTGATTTATAAGCTTAACAGAAGCTATTGAGGGAAATCCAAAAGCAGATATTGAAAGTTCATATAACAGGCTACTAGAAACTAAAAAATGCCCAAAATATATCCACTATTTGCTATCCCAATTTGGCTCATAAACAGATGGTATAGGGAACAAAAGTAGAGCAGGCTCAGAACAGATTAATAAGCCAATTTGCAGACCAGAATTCAACTGAAAAATAAGCTACAATGACCTAAATAAGCCAACAAATCTCAAGAAGGAACTCTAATCTAGAATTAAACTAAAGACCAGACCTAAGCTACTAAGAGAAAAGCGGTTTAATAAGATGGAAAACTAGCTACTTAGACTATGGTTGGTGCAGGGGAAATCAATTCACAAAGGGTGATCTAGAACTAAAATTTAAGCACATAATCTATAAGCTACTCTACTATAAGCTACACATAACTCAAGTCCACATACCAATGATCTCTTAAAAAGGGACTTAAAACTAACCTCAAAATGGGGGAAATGAACTTATGAGCTATGCCTATGGTAACAATAAGCATTCTACCAACTGAGAATTAAACAAGGTATTGAAAAACTTCACTAATCATAATCTTAACTTACTTGAAAACAGATCTCCATAAGCTACAAATAAAAATTCCACTCTGAAATTACTTGTGAAAAGTATTGCAGACTGCACTAAAGGGGTTTATGCAGCAGACTAATTCAGCTCTGACCACAAGTTAAACTACAAACTCAAGTAAACTGATTCCAAATTACTCATAACAACTTAAAAAACTACTTTCAACATAAAAGTTACCAACTAACAATCCAATTAACTGATTTCTCAATCATCAATTTAGTTAAGCAGTTTTGACATATCAATTGACTCTTTGACTATGAAAATGAGACTTTAAGTGAAAACATTTAGCAAACCAAATTCAATACTCAATTTTAAAATCTATAAAGCAGTAATTACCAGAATCAACTCTAAAATCAGAACAATAAACAATTGAATAACAACTTTGACTAAAATTTGACTTTTAATAGAAACTGAAATTCGAGTACAATATTTCTGAAACTGAATATGAAAATACAATAAGCAGTGATAATAAACTAAAATAAGCTACACTAATCTACTCCTAAACCTAAAAAACCTAACACTCTTTCCGTGAATGAGGAGAGGCTATTTATAGCCATGATCAGAAACTTCTGGATCAATTCTATTCACCCTTGGATCCTCTCCATAGTCCTCTTGATTAATCTCAGCCCTAGGATTAAAGGTATGATGTGTCCCGTCCAATCAAATGCTCCCTTCCATCCACGTTGGCAATCCGTGTGTCAGGAATCCTTCTAGATACGCGTGCAAGGACAAATCTACCCTTAATTGTGGTAATTTTTGTACGGGGTAAATCCTAGGGTTCTAGGAATAGTGAAATTATCTGGGTAAATATGAATTGGGGAAAATAGGCGCGCGTGTGAGGTGGGATTTTTTTTATGTTTGACTGAGAGTTAATAATCTTTGACCCGGTTTGTTTTAAGTGGGTATTAGTCGTGGTTTTGGGTATCCGGGTTTAAGGAGATGGGCTGGTGATTTGTATTTGGGCTTTGGGTTTTAGAGTGGATTGGATTTGGATTAGTAATATGGATAATAAATCCGGTTTTGGTGTAGTGTAGGATAAATGATTTTTGGTTTAGGTAAAGTACAAGGACTGAAGGTGTAATTTCTGAAAACTCCAAGGACTAATTTTGCTATTTTCCCAATTTCGATCCAAGGGATTAATTTTGACATTTGATAAACTTTTGAGGATTGACTTTGACTTTTTGCTCCCCGGCTTCGGCTTTAAACATCTTTCCAAATCTCGTGCTCGTTTTCCCAGTTTTTGCTTGATTTTTGCCCAAATTTACAATATCCACCCCTGCATAATCATAAACACAAAAACACGAAAACACAAAATATTTGGCATAATTGGTTAGTTTTTGGTTTATTTGGGTCCGGTTTTGGTCAAATAAAAGGTGTGTGTTTAAGCACATACCAATGTACTACACAATTTTGTGATATATGATTATTGAGTTATTATTAGTATAGTTTAGTTATGCATAACAATATTGCGTGTTGATCTATCCTTTTTATTTGTTTTGTGACATTAATGCTTCTGTTTAAAAGTATTGTTTTTAATGATCATTGGATAACATGGATCTTCAGTTTGTGTTTGCCGTTGTTACTCATAACAGATTGCTTCTTCGTAAATGCTTTTTTTGGTTTTTGTATTGTGAAATGTTTTATTATTGTTTCAAAGTGTTTTTTTCAATGATCGTTTTGTAGGATGGCTCTTCAGTTTGTATTCGCCGCAAACAAAGCAAAATTCAACAAACGACAGGTATGATAATTTTATCTTAATTTTCAAACATTTTCAGTTGGTTTTCAAAATGTTTGATAATTTATAGATATATATAATGTTTGTTGACACATTTAATCTTATTTGCAGCGTCTCCCGTCTCTCTTTACGGAAAGTTTTTATAATGGGTCTCCATGGTTGTACTTGATACATAACAGAGGGACGAAACACAAAGTATGGATTGAGCGACATTCGGCGACTCATTACCAAATTGAGGGGGATGAGTGGACTGCTTTTGTGAAAGACAGTAGGTACATGAATGTGGAGACATTGCACTTTATACTTGAAGAAGATAATACCTACTACGTAACTGGTTATGATGCGGCTGGATGGGAATGTGGCGGTTATAATCGAACAGAGATTGGCAACAGGCAAATGAGATGCCTGGTGACTATCGGAACAGATATTGGAAGATCTCCGGTAAGAGTAGTTGATATGACATGTACGTTCTATGAATCTCCCATATATGTATCGTATAGTTACTAAGATAATTTTGTTTAAATTTTTTTACGTAGTTGCTTCCCGGAGACTTTTTGCAAGATATTGTTACTAATGAATACGATGTAAAGGTCTGTGGAATGTTTTTAGCAACTGTTATGCATCGTCGCCGAAGAGTTCCAGGAAAATCTAAACCACCAAAATATGGGAACTTGTTTTATGGAGACGGATGGACTACAGTTGTTGATACTCAACACCTCAACAGGGGAAAGAGAATTGTTTTGACAAATCTTGGTGGAAATTCGGTGGGTCTCATTTCTTTTGCAAAGAGTGGTCTTGGTCTACTGTTTGAGAACATCCCAAGAACAAAATTGAATGATATTGTTCCAATCGTGAGAGGGCCACTCGACAAAGGTATGTTATCTTGAATATAGAAAACGCTACATAGTTTGGTAAAAATGATAATCAATGTTTTTATAGCATAAATATTACATTGCAAAACAGATAAAAGGATGTTCCATATATGCGATTGGGAAGGACATGAGCGTCATAATAATGAAGACGCATGTTTTTATACTCCTTTGGCTACTTACGTGACTGATAGAAACCGATTGGTAAGTCGTTATACTTTACGTGTAGATGTCACTTTCGTATGTATTGAGAATATCGTATACGATTAATAAATTAACTGATAAGATGTTTACTTTAATGACAGATTTGGATGAGACAGTTGATCCAGAGTTTCCTGTGCTTATTCCAATCTTTGATATGTGTTGATTCAAAGTTTCCTGTGGATGCATTTTTTGCATCAAAAAACACTGAATTTGGTCTTCTTTTTTTTTTTAATTTTCTTGGTTGTTTTTCACGCATTTGTAATGCGTTAGAACTATGTTTCTTTTTGGACTATCATGCATTTGAAATAATGCATCGCTTGCTGGTGCATGGACATTGTTTCGTCCGGATATAAGCGCATTTGATATGTGTTGATTGAAGGTTGAAATAAAAGCTTCATATTTTGTTTTTTTAATGCCATGTTCTGTTTATGTTGAATACCCATGAAACAAAATATGAAGCTTTTATTTCAACCTTCAATCAACACATATCAAATGCGCTTATATCCGGACGAAACAATGTCCATGCACCAGCAAGCGATGCATTATTTCAAATGCATGATAGTCCAAAAAGAAACATAGTTCTGTTTATGTTGAATACCCATGAAACTTAAGACTGATGCAGTTTGTGTATTTCTTTGAATTGGCCAAGAATGAATACTAATACAATGGTTTTTTAATGCAATTATTATGAAAGTAAACCAAACTGTTCTTTAAACATATGTTGTATGGGCTTTATTTCAGTTGAGCAGGAATTGTTTCAGTTGAATGGGCTTTATTTTATGGGCCATTATAGATTTTAATCACAATGTTGTTAAACAAATGTTGTATGCAAAATAGTTAGATGTCTAACATGGTATGCATTTTATTTGAAGATTTTAATCACAATGTTGTTAAAAAATATGAATACGCTATTGTTATACATGATACCCAAAAAAAACTACGTTACTCGATTTTTGTTATATTTTATGTTAATGTTTTATAACTTGCCAAAAGAACTAATTAATTCATTTTTTAAAGAATTTTTTTCCCTATTCTCTTTTGCTATTTATGTTTTATGTTTTATATTTTTTAAAATGTGACATTGTCAATGGTAAAAAGGGATGTGATACGTGCTTTAATTATGCAAATTGCATTACATTAAAAAGCTTGATTTAGAGTAATACACAAACGTGGATAATCATAGAATAGAAGTTTTCATTGACCAAGTAAAACATGAAAGAAATAACAAAGAAAATTGCAAATCATGTTGAGTGATGATATTGGAAATCAAATATCATCATCGGTATTGTCATCACCAGTAGAAGAACAATCTTGTTCTTCGTCGTCGATGAAACTATCTAAATCACTTCCATCCGAATCTTGTAAGTCCTCTTTTGCTTCATCATCAACATATCTGTTAGAATTATACACTTCATGGGAATCTTCATTGGCATCATTGTTATTAAACGACAATCCATCTTCACTTGTGCTATCTTTCTTATCAAGATCTTCATCCGTGGCTTCATCAATGAGAGCACACTTATTTCCTTTGGCCGCTGGATCATGCAACTCATTACCAAAACCTAAGTCATCAAGAAAATCATCTAAATGATGTACATGATCTGTAGATTCTTCAGTGAGTTCGTCCATTTTTTTATCAACTTGTTTGGATTCATCAATGGTGTCATCAGCAGGATCATCAATAACACATTTGTAATATTTATTTCTCTTGGAAGTTTGTGTAGCCATGTTTGTGCGCTTGAACCTAATCGGGCTTACATCATCGAATTCCTATGATACAATTGTAAAAAAACTTTAATAGAATTTGGTAGTATATAGTATGATTGAAACATTGTTCAATATGCTTAATATCAAATGAATATGAAACTAAAGTAATAATTGCTCATGTACCATTTGTTTTTCGTTTGGAACACGATCATCAACTTGATTATTATTGGACGAAGGTAATACCTCATCATCATCTGAGGAAAGGATATGAACAACATTTGTGTTCATAACAACATCATTATGATTTGTAAGTCGTTTGCGTTTGTTGTTATGGGGCAAATCCTGTATGTATAGTGATAAAACATGGTTATATAATACACAAACATAAAGGTATTAACACAATTTAAACAAAGCATTATATAACATACAAAAATAATGTAGGAACATGAATTAAAAAACCAACAACAATAGAATACAAAAACGATTATTACATTCGATGATTTTGGATGACTCATTGCTTATTCTTGAAAGAATCAGAACAAAATATAGGTTGACATTGGTGTGGTGATCTTGACATTATATATAGAGCATGAAAACTTTGAACTTTAAGGAAATGATATGATTTCAATGTCATTTAAAATGTAGATTGAAACATATCACTTTAAGTCAATACTTATTTTGTGGTATTTTAGTATAAGATTTAATGAATAACTTATAATTGCATGGAAAAATAAGGGGTAATATAAAAGATCAGATTGAGTGTATACCAAAATATACTATCAAATGCAAGTACAAAATACAAAAGTTTGTTGACTTACTTTTAAACATTTAGCAATATACATTTTAAAAGTTGCATTATGTTTTAGCAAAAAACGTATCACTTATCTTATTAAATGGATTTTTTCTTTTAGATTAAATGCCGGTAATCATAACATTTCAAAATGTTAAACGTTTTATTGTTTTAGCAAAGATTTGAATATAGAGAAAGTGTATTAATGAAGTTTTAGCAAAGATTTGATTGAGAGTTATTAAGTAAGATGATCTCATATTATTACAACCAAGGTAATAATACACATACTAAAAAGCGACAAAGAAGATGGTGATAGAACACTTCGTTGTATTACCATAAGAGCATAAATCTAAAATTAGAGATCTTTTTATGTACAAACAACCTTTATACAAAATATCAATACTAAGGAACTATCAATACTAAGGAACTATCTTTATTCATCGTATGCAGCAAATGAGGGGTGTCCTCAATAGGCTTAAATATCAATACTAAGGAACTCTCTTTATTCCTCGTATGCAGCAATTTATGATAATCCGTCAATATGCTTGTCCGGCCAGTAAGAGTTACCTGCAAAATGAAAATCACCAAAGAAAACATGGAAATTACACCTAAAAAGCGAGTTATTAGCTGCTGAATAATCATAGCATCATCCATTGAAAATCTTAAATCAAACAACATAATATGTTGCAAATATCCAAAGGAAACAATCTCCATGCAACAGGAAGCGATGCGTTAATACACATGGAGGATAGTCCCAAAACAAACATAGTTTAAATGCATTACAAATGCGTGACAAACATTAAAAAATTAACAAAGGCGGCATTCAATGTTTTAGAGGTGAAAAGTGCATCCACACTTATTGGTTCAGGAAAACTGCAATCTGGGCTAAAATGCTCACGGCTTTTCAAGTTTTATATCTTTGATTAAGTCAAGCCTGGTCTTTTTCGTTGCACTATTCTCTTCATGAACAGTCATTACAGGCTTCTCAACTGCATCTGCTTTCCTCTTTTCCTGAGACCCTGTATCAGCAGACGTCGCGTCTCCCTTTGCAGCAGCATTCTTCATCTCATTTTGAGGGGTTGCACACTCATCTGTCTGTGACTCGAGATCCTTCAAAGAATCATAAAAGTTGATTAGCCAACATAAGACGATAACCAAGAGATAATCATAGTAAAGAAAGCATTTCAAAGTCATGTATTTGTGCCATAACATAAACTTACCAATGGAGTAATATTCAGAACCTTCGAACTGGTGCTTCATTTTCAGGCTTTGAAAAAAGGATAAAGAATGGGTAAATATTATTATTCAATGACCCATATCTCCAAAATAAATAATATAATGCGGATGTTAAACTTTAAGGTATACCTTCACGGGCGTGGCAGTTGCACAAACAGATTCTATGATATCAGGATCATTAGACATCCGCATCACATTGAAGACATGCATTATTTTTTTCAAGTTGTACTCATCAATCGACACCTTAAAGACAAACTTCTTATCAACAATATCCAGAATCTCTTTTGGGAATAAACCCTCAGACTACATAACAATGATGAAAAAAATAGTTTCAGTTTGCAAGTTAAGGAAATAGAAGACTCATATTAACAAATATGATAGCGTATTAATAATGAGTTACCTTGCCATATTTCTCAACCATCTGGTATGCAGTCATATTATCAACCATAGATTGCACTTCTTCTTTGAAAAGGGCAACCGATACGGTCCCTGTTTCGTCCCGGACACGCACTTGTAAGCGAAACCTACCAAGAAATATTATAAACAGTGAGTTTATCTTAAATAACCTTAATAATGAACATGATAAATGGTAAATGTGAAAGATTAAACTCACTGGCTTTTGACGGTTGTGACAGTAGCTTTGCATTTTGAACACCACCATTCATTAGGTTTACCACTTGCTTTTGGAGCCGTCTCATTTTCAAGATCGACAATCTCACTTGTCTTTACCAGCTTTTTCCGGCATGTCCTGCAACCAAGATACCACCACCCCTCTTCCTCTTGGATGGCACATATAGTTCCTACAATAATTGATGGAACTCCCTGCATATATGTATAATCATATTAAGGTAAAAAAATGCATAGGGGCTTAGCACTGATTATGTTTATTGTATCCGTGTCTAACAGTAACTATAAATACTTAAAATTAATAAGTATTGTGTACATGTTCGACATCCAAAAGCTCAGCAATATTTCGCATTGGGAATTTAGTCACAAAATCTTCTTTTGTGCTGTTCCTTGAAGCAGTGGAGATACGTGATGCAGTATTATCCGAAGTCTCATTTCCACGACCAGCAACCAAACTACAAATGGTTTAAAATAAAGGTAGTTTCAATGTTAAACATAGGAACGCTTATTAAGCAACGATTTAGGATAGTAGTTGAACAGTAAAATTAACCATTTTAGGTACCTTTGTCTAAAAGCCTCAACATCTTCAAATCCATCTGTGGTGATTTTGTCTTTACCATTAAAAAGGAAAAGCCTTGTTCCATTAAAACCATTTTGAATACACATTTTCCCTGTGTATGAAGATTTAAATATTAAAAGTTGTTCATTAATATGATTAAGGACAATATCAAATATCTTCAGACAGTGATAAATTTTAAGAATATAATTGAACTCACCATCCTATATTTTCATCATTGCTAGTTGTAAAACTGCAATGATCCTACCATGGTCAGAGCATGTGTTCAAAAAATCACAAAATTGTTGAGTGTATGAGCCCCACAATGTACAATTTAGCTCGTTGCCCCTGTAAAATATGCAGATCAAATAGTTATACAAAACTTTATATAAAATATTTTAATCAGAAACAAAATTAACAAAATTATAATGACTTACTCAGGATCAATGAGCGTTATTGGCTTTTTCTTCCCAGCACGCCCATTCTTATCGTAGTTTTCCAACTCTTCACAAGCAACGACTTGACCGATCACGTCTGCAAATAATTTTATATGTTAATGTCAAAACAGTTTGTACATAAATTTCTGTGCAAAGGAAACCGTGTTACATACCAAACTGGCCATCTTCCTCTGTTTTGAGATCGGTAATGGTTGTAAAGGGTCGAAAGTCAAACCCATACAATGAGCCAGTGTAATCAGGACACTTTTCAATTATAGTGTTTGATAAGAAACTGAGTCGCATAGGTTTTTTAACAATACGGTATTTGGGCTGAATTTCACCCAGACTATACCGTTGAAGTGTTATTGCACTGCCCTCTTCTAATTGGTGTTTCAACCCATTCACCAACGCCTGCCTCACCGTTCCTTGCATCCTTGTATTCTGCAAAAAAAATTGTATTGATAATCTTTAGAAACCATGATAAATGAACATTTTAATGAACCATGAAAAGTATGAAAACATTGTGTTTTAATTTTTTGGAACAAAACATAAACAAAGTACTTGCCTGTTCATCAAAAACAATTATTTCCATGTTGGAGATATTTGGCTTGCTAAAAACAGGCTGCATCCAGGTACGCAAAACACGGACTCGTAATTTGATGTTGTCCTTAACGACGGACAAATCATTGATATAGCCAGAAACAAATGTAGACATTGTTGTTTTAGAGGATATTGAGTAATTTTGAAGTGCACATTTAGCAGAAACCCATCCATCATTTTATAGTGTCGAAGTTCCTAAAATTAAAAGAAACACATATTAGAAGGTTTTTAATATGTTGAATGATTTCCATGATTAACACAAACTAATTTTATTCTTACTACCAAAAATACCTCTAAAAGTCAAATACAAATTTGTATAAAAAACTTATCAACTTGTTTGGATTCATCAATGATTTCATATCAACTTCTAAAAGTCAAACACATAATTATTTTTTAGGGTTTCATTTGCTAATATTAAATAACAGTTTCCCCTAATTTAAAAATGTTTAATTGATTTAAATCAGTGATAATTATTTTAAAAAACAATTTCCCCCAAAGTTTAGTATTAGGGTCTTCATCATACGCCCAATTAATTAAACAAAAACTTACAATCAAACAATATAAAGATTATAATACAATGAAAGTGGAATAAATGAATTTCAGAAACAAAAAAATCAAAAAAAAAAAAAAAAAATTACTTACAAATTTGAGGGATTGACCTAAGGATATCCTCTCCAAAAATAATATTTGGGTAGAATCAAGATAATTATTCATGGAGCGGATTGATTTCTTCGCAAACCGGATGTATATTTTTTAGGGATTGAGTGTAACCGATTGATTGAATTTGTAAAACATTAACATTAAATTAGCAAATATGGTTTTGAATAAATGTGATTTGAAAAGCTTGGAGCGTCTAGAAGAAGCAGGGGGCTTATTTTAGGATATGATTGTCTTCAATTTGTAAATTAATGGTAGAGTTGAAACTGTTGATTTCGCTTTTAATTATAGTTTGAATCTTATAGAAGAAGACTCGAATGATAATGCAAAAGTGATGTTGTACGTTCCAAAAATACCGTGAAATATGGTGCAAGACACATCAGATTTTTTAATGCAGGATGCTTCAGGGGACTTGTACAGAACTCCATTTTATTAGAATACATAGATTATAATCTTAACAGGTCATTAACAGGTCTTAACAGGTTTGATTGTAAGTTTTTGTTAAGAACAGGTCATGTCGTGTCGTATTAACAGGTTTCGTGTCAAAATTGTCAGCCCTAACCTTAAGTTAGTCATCATCAATTTTCGAATATTACAGTATTGACAAATTTACCATAGTGGTTATACATTAGCTAAAGCGAAAATTACTGCCTAAAGTCTATAAGAATCAGAATCACAAATTGTTGACCTTAAAGGATGACCATTCCATTACGTTACCATGATGGTATTATTTTTTTTTTTTTTTTGAATATATTCCATTACGTTACCATGATGGTATTAAATATGGGACCTCCTATATGGACGGGGTCTACCCTGTCCCCACCCACTAGATGCCACTTTTTCTGTTGCTGCTCTGCCACTTTTTGCTGCTGCTACTTTTTTTTTTTTTTTTTTTTTTTTTTTTTTTTTTTTTTTTTGATACCAAAGCATTTAATTCTCATGGGTTAGAAAAAGTAAATATTTACTTTTGCATTTAATTTTTGTCATGTACCTCTTTTTTTCGACAAAAAGAAAAATTATTTAAAAAAAAAAAATTTCGAAAAAAATAATTCTAAAAAAATTAATTTCGAAAAAAATTAATTTCAAAAACAAATTTAATTTCGAAAAAAAAATTAATTTAAAAAAAAATTTAATTTCGAAAAAAAAAATTAATTTCGAAAAAAAAAATTTATAAAAAAATTAATTTCGAAAAAAAAAATAATTTTTCTAAAAAATTTAGATTTCGAAAAAAAATTAATTTCGAAAAAAAAAATATTTTTTTTTCGAAATTATTTTTTTTTAAAATTAATTGGCAAGAATAAAGACGCTGGAGATAGAGTTAGAATTGGTAAGGAATTCTGAGGATCACGCTTGTCAGTCGAGTGCAAGGCTTCATGATCTTTTAAATGAAATGAATAATCTTCATATGTCGTAGATGTTGTTGTTTTTAAATAATGTGTTGACGTTGTCGTTCAATTTAATAATAACAGTTGTTGTTGTAGTTATTTAATGTAGCAATATTTAACGTGCTATTATACAAAACATTATACATATACAAAACATTATTAAACACAAATATACAAAACATTATACATATACAATATACAAAACATTATAATATATTTCTATTAAAAAAAAATAATAAAAAAAAAATAAAAAGACAAAAACTGCCAAAAAGTCAAAAAGTACAAATAGCCTTTATATAGCCACCGTTTATATAGTCAAATAGGCACCATTTATATAGTCGATGCCATGATGGTATTAAATATAGCCTGTGTTATCCTGAGGAGATATGCAATGATTGGGTGCTACCGCCGCTTGTACTATCTGCTTCGCGGATTGTAAATTCTCTTAGTAGGGGTTTATAACGTAACCCATTAAATATACAACAGAAAGCAAATGCGACCATCATATCATGTTATTCTTGACTTTTATGCGATTATTCAAATCATACGAAAATGATAGTAAAATGATGATCGTACTGGATATGATCATTTTTAGCCTGATCTTCTATTTTTCATTTTCCCCCCCTCCTTTGACTAGGTCTATTCTTACTATGTATATTCAATTTTGTCACCTACTCTGCACCAAATTTACAAGAAAGCAACCCATCTATTAGCTATCATTTTGACCCATTTCCGGGTATTAGATGCTGATGACTCTTCAATCTACCTTCCGAAATACATGGTTTGTCTTGTCATTTCAGTCGTAAGATTTGGTGAATCCTAAACACACTAGACTCTATATCAATAGCATTGTTATTGACAACTTCTCAAAGTTTCAGCTAAATAAACCTGCTTACAAGATGGCGAATTGTGCATATACACCTTTGATTTTCAATGTGTTGATCGTAATTTCATTACTAGTATCTAGATCAGATGGAGATGCAAGATCACAAGTCATTAAAATGTATTGTGTTGGAGGGTTACAAAACAACGAAACAATCTTCATCCAAAACTTTGTTCGCACAACGGAAATAGCCGGCAGAGAAATACAAAGTTCACATAACGCCACAGTAGTTGTTGGAACAGGACCCAACAGTAACTATGGACTTGCACAATGCTATGGTGATCTTTCTGTACAAGATTGTATTTTGTGCTTTGCTTCAATACGTACTTATCTCCCGGGTTGCTTCCCTCTAAGTGGAGGCCGCATATATCTCGACGGTTGCTATATGAGAGTTCAAAACTATAGTTTCTTTGAACAGTATACAGGACCTGATGATACTATTGTTTGCGGGAATACAACATGGGAGAGTGGATTTTTTCAAGATTCAGCGAGCCGGGCAGTGATGAATGTTGTAACGGGCGCGTTAAGAAACAGTGGATACTTTGCTAGGGAAGAAATGATTGTGCCGGGTACTAATAAGTCGGTTTATGTGATGGCAGAATGTTGGAGGACTTTGAGTCCAGATTCTTGTAGGGCGTGTTTGGTGAATGCATCTGCTACAATAATGAGATGTTTACCATGGTCTGAAGGGCGTGTTTTGAACACTGGGTGTTTCATGAGGTATTCGGATACTAATTTTCTCAATCCTGTACCAGTCATAAGCAGCTCTAGCAATAAAGGTAACAGTTCTATATGATTTTAGGAATCAGCAAAGTATAAGCTTTCTACATATCTATTAGACTAAAATTGTTCCTATTGTTTTGTTAAAATAGCGAGAATGGTCCCTTACTGCACCATTTTGGGACTATATATGGAAATGGGATCGAGAAGGGACGAATTTCATTATTTTCATTAATCCATAGGGATGATAAATGTATGTAATCTACTCTCTCTTATGATCATTTTTCATTTACGTGCTTTGCAGGGAGGATAATAGCTATTGTGATTTCTGTTGTTAGTTCTTTGGCGGTTGTGGTAGTTGCTTTGATGATTGTATTATATATAAGGAACCGCCGATATATACAGCAGAAGAGAAAAGGTATGATCATGTTTTGGAATGACAAGTACACCGCATGTTGATGGACTCTTAAAACTTTAGACAGGGTCAACCAGGACCAAATATGACCGGGTGCACAAATTTTTTGATACCATAATATAGAAACACATTTTGATGGGCCGGGTGCATTTAAGATGCATTTAGGGAAATTTGATGTTTTTTTCAAAAATTAACACTATATCGAAAAAATCCATAGAGGTCCCGGGCACCCGCGGGAACCCCCTGTTTCCGTCCCTGGATAGGGATAGCTAAAATAAATTACTGATTGCTTAATGTTTCAGGTTCTTATGATGTCGAGAAAATGGCAAAGATTCTTACTGACAGTAGCTTGAACTTCAAATACGCCACTGTTCAGAAAGCAACAGGAAACTGGGACGAGTCTAATAAACTCGGACAAGGAGGGTTTGGAACTGTGTACAAGGTACTACCTGATAGGACAACCACATAAAACACTTCGTTATGTCGAGTTTCATCAGATATATTTAATGTCAACATTTATATTCTTTCAGGGGGTTCTTTCAGATGGACGAGAGATAGCTGTGAAGAGGCTCTTCTTAAATAACAGATTCAGAGCAAAAGATTTCTATAACGAAGTTAATATGATTAGTAGTGTTGAACATAAAAATCTGGTTAGGCTGTTAGGATGCAGCTGTTCAGGACCTGAAAGCATTCTTATATACGAGTATCTACCCAACATGAGCCTTGATCTCTTCATTTTTGGTATGTTCAAAAATTTTTAGTGACACACATTTTATATTAGAGGTGTAAATTTCGGTTTACTTACTTATAAATTGGTCTATTTGGGTTGTATTTTGTCTCAAACTTGTCAAATAAGAAATTTGCTGAAAGGTCAAACGGGTTGAGAGTCGCTAATATTCCTCGACGTACGTTTTTATTCTGAAGATTCGGATTATTATGGTAATAATATCCCTTATTGGACACAGCTAATATATCAATTTTTATAAAAGGTTATAAAATGAATTAAGACTGTTGGCATGTCAATCGACCTGAACCGTTTTGACCATTTTAAACCCAAACAAATTTTGACCTTTAATTTTGAGTTTGTGAACCTATCAGATGAAATAAAAGGAAGGGAACTAAGCTGGGAGATGAGATTTGAGATTATTATTGGTGTAGCAGAAGGCCTTGTTTACCTACATGAAAATAACAAAACACGAATAATTCACAGGGATATTAAAGCTTCTAATATCTTGTTAGACTTAAGACTTCGTGCCAAAATAGCCGATTTTGGGTTGGCCAGATCGTTTCAAGATGATAGGAGTCATATTAGCACCGCCATCGCAGGAACACTGTAACTATCTCATTATCTTAGCCTTTTCGACCTTATATTGTTATATAATTGTCTTGCTAAATTTGTTATTTTATTTCAATATTATAGAGGATATATGGCTCCAGAGTACCTAGCACATGGCCAGTTAACTGAAAAGGCTGATGTCTATAGCTTCGGTGTGTTACTACTGGAAGTCGTCACCGGAATGGAAAACAACCGAAGTAAAACTATAGACTATACTGACAGCTTACTGTCTACTGTAAGTATTAAAACTTTACATGTCACAGCCTTTGCTTGCCGAAAATAATGATATTGGTTAGGTTTGTATATAACTATATATTGAAGATTTGAAGGGTGATTTAGGCATGGGCTAATAGCGTCAAAAATTAACAAACTTTGGTCCATTATTATTTGCCGAAAATAATGATATTGGTTAGGTTAGTATATAACTATATATTGAACATTTTGTTGTAGTAACTTGTACATATTACCTTAAATTGAGTAAAATTTAATTTTTGAGGGTTTTAATAAACTAAAATAAAAAATAAAAAAAAAGGAGAATGCAACACTTTTTTTGCGGGCAAAAAAAATGGTTACATGAAATTTAACTAAAACTTGTTTTTTTGTTTTTTTTTTTTTTCCGCCTTTGACCCTTTAGAGACATTGTGCATTAGTCAAATATCGCAATTATGCTGGGATATAATGTGTTACTTGTGGATGAACAGGCATGGAAGTATTTCAAGAATGGTACAGTAGAGGAACTCTTCGACCCGAACCTAATGATGCATACTTATCCTAACATCATTTTCCAGAAAGATGCAATAAGAGTCGTACACGTAGGCCTTCTTTGCATTCAAGAGGCTCCATCTTTAAGACCATCTATGTCAAGAGCACTAAAAATGTTGGCAAAAGATGATGAACCATTACCCGCACCCTCTAATCCCCCTTTTATAGACGAAAAAACCATGGAGCTTAACAGCACCACACAAAAGCTACTGCATTACTCTGACGGTGATGATTCTAATTCAGTTGCTACAATTTCTCATAGCCATTTCTTCCCTAGGTAACACTAGTTGTTTTAATATCATGACCGTGATGATTTTATGTTTTTTACTCTGTTATGTAGGTAAAATATACTACTTTTGGTAAAATTAAAGTGTTATATATAAATTACGAAAACCAGATACCGGAGATGAAGGTGTTTTATATATATTGTACATTTGTAAAAAATTTAAAGCAAGAGACATAATTTGTTTAACCCTTTGTTTTGAAATACAGAAACATGCATATATGAAGCATATCAGACGTAAATGTTCTATGAATGAAATGTAGATACACAGATTATACTATTATAGTTTTGGATGCAACTTATCGTTTTGGACCTCGCACGATTTGAATGGTTGTAAGGACATTTTTTAGCTTGTTTTATCGTGTAGCAACCAAGTTCCCCATGAGTCATCCACCGACTTCAAAATGTTTAGCACTTGAAAATCCTGCTTCTAGAGCGATATATCTAAATCAAGGATTGATGCTTTTGACCCTGGTTTTAGAACTCGATATATCTCCTTCATCGCCTTATATTTGTCGATTACATTTCTTAGCCCATGGTAATTGCATCAAAATGACTGGCGGAAAATGGTAAATCAAGTGCATCACCTTCCACCCACCTACAAGACACAACTTAATCACCAATAAGACTTGAACCATAAATTTGAGATGTGGGAAACGGGGGTAGGTTGATTAACAGGTCCAAGTAAAAAATAATTTGATACGGTTCGGGTTAGCCCGAAACACCTAGACTTTTATTTTAGGTCAAATGGCACAAAAGGTTACCCAAGTTATGGGTCATTTCCGACCAAGTTATCCCACTTTCTTTGGGCACAAAAAGGTAGCCAACTTTTTCTTTTTGGCCAATATGGGTATTTTTGTTAAATATTTAACGATCATCCGTTAAGTTTTACATTTCAAGTCTACCGTTGCTACCACCGTCGCCACCAGGCCCACCACCAATCCCACCCACCACCACGATGATGGGTGGTTTTGGTGGTGGCAGCGTTAGGGTAAAACGATGATGGGTGGGGTTGGTGGTGACGGCGGTGGTTGGTGATGGTATTGGTGGGTGGGTGGGGTTGGTGGTGCTATGGTTGGTATTGGTGGGTGGGTGGGGTTGGTGGCGCTGTTGGTGGTGGTGGTGGGTGGGGTTGATGGTTTGCGGCGATGGTGGGTAGGGTTGGTGGTGGAGACGGTGCTTGGTAGTGGTGGTGGTGGTGGCAGGGTTGGTGGTGGTGACGGTAGTAGCGACGGTAATTGGTGGTGGTGGTGGCGGCGGCGATAAACTTTAAATGTAAAACTTAACGGATGATCTTTAAATATTTAATAAAAATACCCAAATCTGCCCAAAAAAAAAAAAACAAAACAAAATAAGTTGCCTACTTTTTATGCCAAAAAAGTGAAATTTCTTGATTTGTGTGCTATTTGCCCTTTATTTTATTATATATACTTACTAGGTCTCTACTCGGCCGATGGCCGATTTTCTCAATAGCTAATGAAAATTGTAAAACTATGTTTAAGATTTAAAATGCGACAATTATAGCTGAATGCACACACTTTGTGGCGGATAATATTAAAGGATTCCTAAAAGAATAATGTGATATTTAAGTTACGTGTTTAAGCATATCTTTATCGAACTCAACACGATTTATTGCCTAAACTGCATAGTAAACGTCCACAAACTAATCAAAACAAATGAACCTCAAGACTTGTGTGTCTTCATGCTATGCACTAACAACTAAACACCAATAAACCAAATGTAAAGTAAGATAACTGATAGTATGAAGGCCCTCATTGATGATCGCCTATCAAACTTTTTTTTCTAGTTTAGTTTCTTTTGATATGAATGGTCAAAGCCTTCCTTTCGTCCTCGCTTTCCTTCATCTCATGCATCTAGGGAAGGAAGCGAAGCTGTTTAAGTATTCATATCATAATAGGTAGAATATTTATTTCCCAGCACATAAAATATGAATAATGAAACATTAGAAAGAGTATACCCGAGAACTTACATTAATAGGAACAACAATTGAAAAACATGTTGCATATGTGGCTCAATTATGATGAAACGCGATTATTTGTTTTTAAGGATTGACATATGATTATATTCCGACTACATGTTTAGTAAATTTTATATCAGAAAATCAATTAGAAAGCCCGTGAGCATAATGATATTAGAAAATAATTTAACATTATTTCATTATTTTCATAATAATAAGTTCGAATTTCGTGAAAGAAAGATTAATATCACGCCATGATGAAATTTTGGATCAGATAGATTTAGGTCTATCATAAATATCTATTATGAAACATATGTAAAAAGCTTTTTCAGCATCTAGGTTTGAGTCTAACACCACAATGATAACCGTGTAGAATATATGTAATATCATGTAATCATATTAAAAACATGCATTCAAACGTTTGAGGCACGGTTCCTTCAATAAATAGGGTCATCTCAACGATCCGATGGGCCTAAAGTGAGATTCCTCGAAAAGGCCTTGCAAAATTTTAGACAGTGATAACAGTTATAAAATTTGGTATTTTTCTTGGTTTTTTAACTTTTGATTATGTGTTACGTTATTGGCTGTTTGATGATTAGACTTGTCGTAATAAGGACCATAACCACATGTTGTGTCCATTTTTTTGTTACATCATTGAAGTTTGTGACTTTTCATTTGATTTGGTAAAAGTGATGACAGAATGTAAACACACAATAGAAGGTGATGATGTTGATTTGGTGAAGGAGAATACGGTGGTTGATTTGGTAATTACTACTACAGTTGTTTGATGAAAAAGTTGATGAAAGGTAAGCTTGATCAACATTACACTCAATCTGAACAATCATACAAATTAAATTATAAGGCGTTATTAAAGCGTATACTTTATTGGCTTTATGGTTGACACAGCATAGCCTATTGGAAATTGTTCAAGATGAAACGCATACAAAATGAAATGACTTTTTATATCATGATTTTAAAAGGCGTGCAAAGGCCTCGCAAAGGCCCTGCAAAGGCGTGCGGCTTGATTATGCCGCCATGTCACGCGTTATGCCGCTTTATGCCACGTCTTTTTATAAACTTGATATATATGAAATATAATATAAATATATACTCCCTCCGTCCCATTTTAATTGTCGTGGGACCCAAAACACGGTCTTTTTGCTTCAACTTTGACCGTAAATATTTTTGTTTGTATTATATAATACTTGATGAAAGTTATATCATTGAAAAGTTCGTTATATAATATAAATATATACTCCCTCCGTCCCATTTTAAACGAACTTTTCAATGATATAACTTTCATCAAGTATTATATAATACAAACAAAAATATTTACGGTCAAAGTTGAAGCAAAAAGACCGTGTTTTGGGTCTCACGACAATTAAAATGGGACGGAGGGAGTAAATATTTTCATATTTTGTGCCGCCTTATAAACGCAAAAGCTTCGCCTTCCGCTAAAGCGCGAGACTTGGTCATGTTACCACGTCACGCCACGCCTCGCGCTATTTATAACATTACTTTCTATAATTAAAGAATTTTTTTTATGAGTAAATACTAAATATTATTGCTCAAACTTTTAAAGACCTAATACTACATGTATTAACTAAACCTTTACATGTATTAACTAAACCTTTAGGATATTTCATAGTTGCCTTTATAAAATGTTCCACATTACTATTACTACTATAGTATAAAGACCGTATACTGTAGCTCAATCTACAATACAGAATGTGTGTGTAGCTACAGAACCACCCCAACTATAAAAATCACCGACTTCCCTCACCTCCTCACCTCCTAGAAAATTCCAGGATCTCCTCTATCTCACCACCAATCATCTTAGAAATATTATCCCTCACACACATCATATTAGTCCGCCCCCTTTTCATTTCTCTGCTCCCACAATCCTTCATCAAATCGATCAAACCTCAAACACAACACACAAGAATCGCGTCTCATCTTCTTCCATCATTATCAAAAACTAATCAATCGTCACAAGTATGCTTAGAACCGTATCATTGGTCATGGGTAACTTTAATTCTGTTGCTTAATTTTTTTGTTGTTGAGCCGAATGAAGGAAGGAATGAAACTAATGTGGTTTTTTTTTTTTTTTTTTTTTTTTTTTTTTTTTTTTTTTTTTATATATATATGAACGAATTCAAGACTGAATATTTTGCATTTTGTGTTAGGTTAATAGAGTTGCTAAATAGGTGAATTTGAATTAGTGTTTGATCTAATCATGTTTGGGAAGTATTGATGAATTAAGGCATTTGGAAAATTTATGTGATGTGAAATTCGATGACGATGCCTCTTGAATTAGGTTAGCAGTAGGTGCTTTTGTTTAAGTATTTTATATAATTGTGTTGGGAAGGTATTAATTATTTAAGGAATTAATAGATAAAGTGGCTAAAGAAAAATTTATTTAATGTGAAATGGATGGAAATGTGTCTGAGGTTAGTCAAGAGAAGTCAACATATAACTTTGTTTTATCCTTTGATAACTATGAAGTATTGATGGGTAAATGACAGTTAATGTTTTGTGCAGGTTTTATTGAGGATTTGACAGATGACTGATACTTACATGGTAAGCTGTAAACTGTTAGCTATCATCAATATACGCTGAGATGCAAATGTTAAGAGATGGTGTAGGTAATCGAGAATAGGCAAGGTGAGATGGTGTAGGTTAGCTATCATCAATTAACATAATTCTAATGAACAAGCTTCGGTGTTGCAAAAGAAACTTATGTTTCTTAAACTTTATTTTTTTATTATTACTACTACCTCCGTCTCATATTAAGTGTCCATAATGGAATCTTGGGATGTCCCAAATTAAGTGTCCAGGGAATATTTTCAACCAATGAGAAGAGACTTTAGTGGGTAATAGTGATATTTGATTGGTGGAGAGTGTAGTTAGTGTAATTTTCTAAAACTTTGTGCATTTGGAAAGTGGACACTTAATATGGGACGGAGGGAATATTTTTTTTTATTCTTTTTATTCTGTTTTTTTTTCCTTTTTTGGGTTCTGTGAACAGGTGTGTAGATGTGTTCATGGTGATCAAGAGGTCTGTTAGAAGCCTGATCTTGAGGATAAATTAATGGATTTAGATCCACGTGTGGCTGGGAATACCTGCTGCACATACATTTTTGGATCCAAGGACTGCTGGAAGCCCGATTTTGGGTGGTTGCAATTATGCTTCATTAATGGCGAGCATCGAAGCTTCATGGTCAAATTGCAGGGTAATATACATGATATACATGCTGTTATAAACTTATTGTTGCTCTGAAATTGTCGTCAAATAACTGAAGTTGAATTATGATGCTTGGTGATGAACTCAAATAAGTACATTTTATTACTATCATTTATCCTATTAATTTGACTTGTTTTACTATATTATGTATGAGGATTGATACTTAATCGTTTACTTTTGTAATTCTCAGGTAAAAACAAGCATTTGGTGAAACTTGGCGATTTTGGACTGATTATGGAGCAAAACATGCGTAAAGTGAAGAGTCTACTGAAATGGACAAGATCAAGTTAAATCTGCTCCAGATGCGCCGCATCTCACTCATGACATGCGCCGCATCTCTATCAAGATATCACCAGATACGATCCAAGATACAAGAGGACATGCGCCGCATCTAATCATGGAGTTACGCCGCATCTTCTGGCGGTGTACGAATATTCCTGAATATTATAATCTTGGACCCCACGCGAAGTTAAGTCAATGCGCCGCATCTACTTACTAGATGCGCCGCATCTTTCCTCAGACAGAAACTATAAATACCCCAAGGCCAGACGAATTTCGTGTGCATTATCAGAGTTTCGAAGACCGAAGCAGAAAAACCCTAGGACGAATTCAGTCAAGAAGGCAGCACAAGACACACCAAACGAAGATACAAGAGCTGTAAGAAGGTGCTGCATGTGTTTAATTCATTAAGTAGTTTTGTTTTATTGTGTTAGCAAACTTTAATTCATCAGGATTGATGGGCTTGTGTTATGTTATCATTCACTTCAACTCCCCTTAAAATTGCTTTCCCATCGATTAAAGTTTATATGTTGATGTCTTTGGTTACTACTTATTAGTGCATTGATCACCTCTGTGTTTATTAGTGGCTTGTGTAATGTGGCAACGGAAAGGTTGCACTCCCACGGTTATTACTAAATTGATCACTTAGGAATAACTTTTAGACATAAGTCATCATTAAGGGTTTACTCGCCGATAAGCTTAGGACCAACGAGAAAGGATTAACTACATACACTTCATATAAAGCTATCAATAAAACAAGTGACAAACTACTTAATTATAAGGACAGCCCTCTTATTGTCTCGAGTATTTATCTGTGTACGTGTATGCTACTTGCTGATTCGTGCCTATTAGTTTAGTTTATTATTTTATTGCAAACAAAATCGTGCCAGTCTCTCAGGCTGAAACCCCCTTGCGTTAGGATATTAAAATACTGATTAGAATAACGAGATAATACGTTCCACTCTTAGTGATCGACACTCTACTTACCATTATATTCATACTGACCGGGTACACTGCTCGTTAAGTGTGTGTGTTATTGATAAGTCGGCTAAATATAAATTTAAAACTTGAGTAGGCATTAAAACTGCTAAACCGCAACGACACATCATGCGCATCACTTGGACAGGACCACAAAGACTTATCTAATATGATTTTGTATTCCACCGTGAAGGTAACAAACCTTAGTGTTACGAATCGTTGGTGCTGATTTTTCTTTTACTAAATACGTGTCGTTACGTTGCAGGTTGGGGGCTCACTGCCATTGATTGGTACTATGCTTGGTGCTGCAACACGGGCAGTTTGATACTGATAATGTTGCTTCACTCACATAACAAATGACCATGCCAAACTCAATAAATGCCTCTTATTCTTCGTTTGCCTGGGTGTGTGGATAAGCTTATTGCATCTGCAAAACTCAATAAGCTGGTCTAAAAGCCCAAAAAACTTAACGATTGAGGTGCATTTCTGAGAGATCATATTTGGGTTTTTTTTTTTTTTTTTTTTTTTTTTTTTTTTTTTTTTTTTTATTCTTTCTTATGTGATTTAGGCTAGAGGTGTTTTGCGATTCTTGAAGAAATGAAAACAACAAATAGCTAACCATGGTTGAAAATTCTTAGGCAAAGACTCACACATCAATTTACATGTTTAGGCTGAAAACGCTTTTAGTGTAGCAACTTTCATGTGGAAAACTAGAAGGGGGGTTGAATAGTTTTTACCGTTTTAAAGTTTTCTTTGCTTTGTTACTATATGTTAATTTCAAAGGAAACAATCACAAATAAATAATCACACAATATAAACAAAAGATAAAGAGAGGAAAGATCAAACCACACGACACTGTTGTTTATAGTGGTTCGGCTACAAGGACTCTCTTCCTTGCCCTACTCCACTCCCCGAGTTTCCTACTCGAGAGTTTATCTTTCACTAAGAAACAAACTCCTTTTCCAGGCGGAGAAAACCTTTACACGTCGCTTACTTCCTATTCCGGTACTAAGCTAAACACCGGGTTCTTTCACAAGGTAGAACCAACCTGACATCGCCTAATTACTTTACCGACACTAAGCTAGATGTCGAGTTCTTTACACGGGTACAACTACTCCCTACACTCCTTGTGCTTTAAGGACTAAAGCACTAACCACACTCACTGATTACAAATGATAGATATGATGTGTGAAACAAACTACAATCTCACACAGTAATGCAACTAAAGGATTACGGTTCTGTAGATCCTTGAATGCTTGATCTCCTTTCTACAAAATGAAAGATCAAAGTGAAATGCAACTATGAATGATGTTAGTAAGATATGTACTGAATGAATATATGTGTTAAGGCTATATGAGTGATAAGAGAGCCAAATGATCAGCTTCCTATTTATAGGCAAGCTGATCTTCAGCTCACGGATCCCACGGATCCCTCACAAGGGATCCGTCCCTTATGTGATTTGGATCCGTAGGACATGACAGCTAAGGTATAGTTGTCTCTTACCATATCTTAGTTGTATCTTACCAAATCATCCAAGATCTTCAAATGTAAACTATGTATCTTGCAAATCTAACCAAGATATATCAAAGATCTTCTATGTGATGCATGCAATGATGTCATGGAATGGTTTTAGAATTAAAGTTTCCTTTTAAGGAAACAAGTTACTAAACTTGTAATTCTTAGTTAATATGTGAAGTGTAAAATGTGTACTTAAGAGACTTAAGCTAGTATTTATTATTTGCTAAAAGATATTCCTTATATTTGTCATTAACAAAACTAATGAAAGATTAAAGAATATAAATAACGTTTTTGAGACGCTATTTGTATTAACAATCTCCCCCTTTTTGTTGATGACAAAACATAAGGTATATTTTTGAGCAAGAGAATAAATATAGCATGAGTTCTTAAAAATATATATTAAGTTTGTTTATTAAAGAAAATTTTTGTAAAAAATGTATGTACTGGGATGAATCACAGTTGATGCAAACTTAGTTCCTTTCTCCCCCTTTTTGTCGAAACAAAAAGAGTAGCGTAGCGGAATGCGATTTTGAGAACTTTAAAGCTCCCCCTTGTTTTATACTCCCCCTAGATGGAGTAATCAAGGAAATAATGCATGAATCTACAAAACAAACGGTTAGTATATGAAATGCTTATGAGATGCTCCCCCTTGATGTATACTCCTCACTACTCGAGTACCAACGTATACTATGAAGGGTATGATATGCTGCAAGTGAAGTGTTAGTAATGAATGACTTCAATTAAGAAGTAGAATGCTTGTGAAGTATTCTCCTAAACAAGCCTTTCAATAAGTTTTGACTTTTAAAAGTCAAATTAAGTGTCTGATCATTATATGTACCTAGGGTCATCATAAGCAAGGTATAATATATGCTATATAAGAATGTTAGTTCACAATGATAATAATAATATGCACTATGTTGATCACTCATAAGCATAAAAACATCACATTCATTAATTGAAAATTATGTGACAAAAGTCACAAATATGATATGATGTTACATTACAAAATAAATCCTAAATAAAGACAACTACAACATCATCCTAGAAGGTTCCTAACAACACTTTTATTGAGGCGGATGAGAGATTGCATTGAGACGCTCGAGAACATGGTTCAAGATGAACCTCATCTCATTTTGAAGCTCATGGACCAAGATGTTGGTCCTTTGGGCCAAGTGAGCCGTTCTCTCACAGTGTGCGCAATCATGACTTGAGAAGCCGGGAGGAAGATTAGGCTCCAAGTTTTGTGGTGGTGGTGGTGATGGTGGTTGGTTGTTGTTGTTGTTTGATGGTTGTTGTGGTGTTTGGAGGGAGTTCATAAGGATGTTTTGAATGTCCATAGCTTCATGAAGGCGATGGTCAACCATACCCGAGAGAGTGTAGAGACGGTTGAGCTCTTCACTAATCTCTTCTTGGGTTTGAGGCACATTCATCCACATTGCCTCGTCAATGGCAACTAGAGTGGATGTGGGTGATAGAGGTTGTTGTTGAGGTTGGGATGATTGTGCATCATGGTATAAAGGGCCATGGATATCCGGGTAAACCGGGTGAAAAAGCATTGGTTGTTGACCTTCAAAGGTCATGGGTGGAAGATTGGGTAATTTTGGTGAAAGTTCTTCTAAGTCATCAAGATGTGGTGATGTAGGAAGAGTCCTAAATAATTCCAAGGGTTGGAGTTTGGGTGATTTTGGTGGTGATGGTGATCTAACAGGCTGTGATGGAGCCGGTGGTGGAGTAGAGGCTATTGGAGTAATGGTTGGTGGTGGGTGTTTGTATAACAACATTTGATGGTGTTGGGGTGGAGAGTGTAAGGAAATTTTCACTAGCAATGGGTGATGATATATTGAGAGGAGAATTTTTCTCAGATGAGGAGTTTGCTAAGTTGATAAAACAACAGGGTTTAACACTAATGCGGGTTGTTCTTCTTGAAGGTCTAGATGTGGAAGAGTTGTTTGACTTAGTCATGGTGAAGTATGATAGCTAAGATGTACAGGAGAGGAAATGGTTGTTGTGTGAAGGGATGATCCTAAAGTGCTAATTTATAGACAGAAGGTTTGTGAGTCTGTGTGTTTGGATTTGATGTGAATCCAATAGAGAATGTTGGTTACTAATGA